>JAQFYB010000934.1:0-40344 GCA_034694085.1 Pogonognathellus longicornis
AGTGTATTATTTTGCATTGGAAAACAAAAGAAAAGCAACCATTTCATTATCACTTGAATATACATACAATGCAAGTTATATTAGCTATACCTCTATGTATATTGGCATTACGAAAATAGAAAAAAGTCTTGTCACTCAAGAAAGGGAGAAATAAATATATTCATATGAGAAATGAAACACTCATTGGAATAGCATTGTCATTAGGACGAGTAACTAAATACAAGAAAAATTGCGCATCGCCTGGAAATAATTGAGAATTCTGATAGTCAGTCACATTTCTTTAGCGAATTGAAAACAATGCTGCCCTCAGCCTTTCCGTGTGTAGTATCTCTAAGTCTCTATGACGTTCTTTCTTTCTTGGCTTGATTCTGAATGTATTTCTTTTCTTGTAAAGAGAGAGAGAGAAAGATAGTTGTGGAGTGGTAGTACATAGGAGAGTGGGAGACTGAGTGAGAAAGTCGACTGTCTAGATAGCGATTGTGAGTCATGAGTATTTGTTGGAGAGTAAAAGAAGTTTCTCTCCTTCATTGGAGACGATGTTTTGTGCAAAATAAATAGGAAAAGAGTGTACACTCTACTAGAAGAAGATGAGAATGAGCTTGAGAAGGCCATCAGAGTGCTAGTATGTAGTAGAACTACCTAACCTACACATACAACATAACACATATAGTACAAAACTAAGTAAGCAAGCAAAAGGAAAGGCAAAACAGGCAAGTCAGAGTTTTAGCTCTTTGGTTGAAGAAGAACAACATGAGAGAGAGAGAGAAGGAGCGAAGACAAAAGAAACTCTGCCATAATGATATCAGGCGCCTTGAATTCATTCATTCCAACTCAAACTTTTATCGTTAATGAGAAAAAGTTTTTATCGTTTTGTTTCTTTTCTCATTGTCAGTTGAGTTGAGTGAGTTCAGTTTAGTTTAGCTCACTTCAGCTCTTCTTCTTTTCCTTTATTCTGTGTGCTGATGTGAGTTTTCTGTGGCAAAGGCATACTACAGCAACATTGAATGCAATGCAATGAATGAGTGTAATGTAATGTAATGCTCCACTCTTCTATCATCATTACACATATTATTACACTTGGACCTTTCCCTTAGTATTTAGTAAGTTAGTTTAGTTTAGTCTTTTCTTGTGTGTATGTATGTGTATGTGTGTTCGCCTTGTGATGAAGATCCAGTTAGACTACTACTTCTTCACAGTAAATATACTTTTATATTATTTTTCTCATAGATATGCTTGTGTGTTAGGTTATGATGACATGGCATATACCATTACTATTATTCCTTGTGCTATTCTCCACTTACCCAACCCAACCACTCCTTTTGGCCATTCTCTCTTTTCATTTGTGTCTCTCATTCTCATTAGAATACTCGTAAACATTTTCACTCTGTTAAATATAACTTTTATTTTGTGTGAGAGAGTTCTATCTTGACTTCACTCTATTTCATTCCCCCCTTTTTCCTTGCTTAACAGACTTTCCTTCTTATACTACGCTATGTATGGCTAAGGAAAAAATCATTTGTAAAGAAAGGGAGCATCACAAGACCATTCTGCGGTTTTATCTTTATTTTACTATTGTTCTTCCTTAAATGAAATCATAACATTCACAGCATAACAATTTGTTCAACACGGAATAAAATTCAAATGCCTACCTGAGCCTTTTGCCTTGTTGAACTCATAGTATATTATACCTACATTTATACCTACCATTACTTGTAAAAGTACCTATATAAATGATTCAACAAAAAACCCTGAATATAAAATCTGTAGTTTAATACATACGTAGAAACATTCCACCTTTTTCCAGAACTGCTATGTAGTAGTATATAAATGTGTTGAACACAACAAAAATTACAGATTATACAAATGGGAAATGTATAGATATGTGTGTGTAATAGTAAGTTATCTAGTACTTAAATCTCGCACGAACGAACGAGTGTGTATAAGTGAAAGGGAGTCAATTCTTCTAAAATCTTTCAAGTAGCGATTAGCATGCAACAGAGAGAATAGAAGACTGAAAGCAACCACTCAACTCAACGCTGTGAGCTCTTAGTAGTTCTCCTGTATAGCTGCGTAGATTCCCCAGAGATGAGTGACATGACCTGGTTCAGAATCATTCTGAGAGCATCATTTATTGTACATAAATATATAGGAAAGAAACTCAACTGCCTGTGCTATTCCTTCGTACGTACAAATATCAGTAAGTACCTACACGTATATTTACTAAACTCACTCACTCCTACTACGAATAAGAAGATAAACAGAGATGCTTGAAGATGAAAGGCTTTGAATTCAATCCAACATCCAAAAAGATACAAAGTATTGGGATTATGAGAATAAGGAGTAGAGACAAGACAGAAGTCGACGAAGAGGTCAAGTCAACTCTTATCACATGCATGGATATATTCTTCTATATTGTAAAACCACAGGACGTTACTTACTTCTTTCTTTACAACCTATACATTACTAAAACGGGCCAAAGTACACACAAATACACTCTATGTAGTTACCTGCACATTGTGCACATATAACACACACACAACCATCCACTTCCGATTTATCTCTGTATAAACATAAACACTACAATAATACGTGTTTCTAACTACGTGTATGTAGCTATACTATTTACCAGTAGCATTTAGCAATAGTATTCGTATATATGATATCGTGACTAAAGTAAATAGTTTTTTTTAGTTTTTATACAACTCGTAGCTACCAATAATATGCTATAGCCATATTGTATATTGTACACATATGCGTCAATATTTTGTTATTAATATAATGTGTAGGATATATATAGTAGGAGGTTTGTGTGAGTGCATTGGTAAACTGAAATGGAGACTGATGGGATATCTGTATTTGTAATGCATCTGGATGTTTACATCGAGAGCCTTCTCAGCATGAAAGGGTCAACAAGACAAGATAAAAACTCTACTACAAACTCTCAAAGACGCTAGACTTATGTCATGTCAGCTTTGCTACATTAGTTCAGTTTGCTACTCCGCCATTCAGGATGACGACGACTACTGGCTGCTCCTGCTTCCTTCTTTGCTAATAGCAAGACTGGTGTGCTTGTTGTATGTAGTAGTAGTGAGAGTACTGTTGCTTCTGGGCTGTATAAGAGTGAGTGACTGCAACAGATCCACAATGAAATGTTCAATGTCATAATGAGAAAAGGCAGACATGTCAAAGATTAATGAAGTGCTAACACTTTTGACGTCTCCAACATCCAATCGCAAAACTCTCTCACTCAACTCATTCTACGAAAAACTTAACTTCGTATATTTACTACTGTGTACTCCTACTACACAGTACACGTATTAGCAGAGATGTTCTCTTGGGCTCAACTCAGCCTTATCTCCTAGAGGTAGTCCACAACTATTATGAATTGCCTTCCACTACATTACACTGCTACTGCCTTTTCCTCCACAACTAGACGTCGTTAATGCTTCGGATAAACATAATCTGCCTGTAGATCTTTATACACACCGAAATTGCTATTATTATCTTATCTTCAAAAACTATCTCTGTATATGCCCACACACTTCTTACACACTAAAAACTTCTTATTCTAAATTTGAATACTATATTCATACATACAAAAATATATAAAGTAAAAAAGTAGCACCCGCTATAAGTAATAGTATTTCTTCTTATTGCCATTAATAAGTAAGTAACTTTATTTTTCCTTTGAAAATGTATGGTATTTTTTATGTGTGCTTTGTGTGTGTGCATGTATGTGTGTGTTTTTGTAGTGTATTACTTATTGTTAGTTGGCAATGCAGACTACAATGATATACATAATAATAATACAATGTTCGCATACAAATACAGTGTGAGTACTTTGTTTAGTGGAGATGACAGAGCGCCCTTCCTTGCCATTATTCAGTGTGACACAGAGGTGTCACATCAAACCCTAGGTGCATTGCATCCATATAAACCCTGACATATGTATCTGTCAGTGCCCATTTATTTCTCGCAGCAAGAGAGAAAGACACAGGAGAGAAATGGAGAGTTCTCCTATAGCTACTAGCATGTGATTCTACATTTCTCTCTCGCTCTCTTGGCTGGCATGAGACTATTCCTAGTAAGGAACACTGTACATACATAAAGAAAGAGTAGTAAGGTTAGCAATGCAAGTAATATAACATTCTACTGGCCTATTCTATTCTCATTGGGCCAGGTCATGACCAACTCAACTACCAACTAGCGTCTCTGACTTGACTCAATGATATAATAAATGATGTGATATATTTCCTCGTAAAAGCAGTAGGAAGGAAAGGAAATATTTGTGTGGGGTAAGAAGAGTCTATCTATCTCTTTAACGTAGCCTAGCCAAACCAATTCAGGCACACTTAACTAAACGACTAGGTAGTCCAAGTCGTACATACTACAAGTAAGTAATAGCGGTATACTAACACAGAGGCACACACAATCACCACCACCACCATACTACTAGCATTTCAGTAGTCAAAAGTCAAAATGAAATGTCTTTTCTTTCACGCCGCGGCTGTTGCTTGCTGCTGCCCGCACTCCTTTCGGTCGGCATATTATACATTTACTGCTATTAAATTGCCGAGAGTCCTTTTTGGCTGTGCCGAGACATTCTTAACAGCTTACTCCGTCAAATAATAACACTGATATCTGTATCATTAATTCTCCGCATTGCATTGCTCTATAAAACTCAAGTGCTGACCTTCGTAATGACACTATTAGCATAATTTTATGTTTTGATTATTCATTTCTAGTAGGTATACTAATAGTTTATACAAAGTACCTATAGCTAAATTGAATCTGAATGTGTTAACTGGAATTTTCTATAAAATAAGCTGTTTTAATAATTACCTATATTATGATTGGTACGGGAGTTTTTATTTAGATAGGTTCATGGTGTGTTTAGAAAAGTATGGGGAAAGAGATATTAAGAGTCTGATCAAGTGTGGTGCGTATTTTAGATATGTCATGAGAATTTAGAGGATTGCACTGTTGCTCTCCATTAGTACACCTACTACTACAATTTAGGAGTGCAATACGAGTTGGTACTACTAGGAGCACAGTTATATAATAGTTTTTGCAGTAACGTCGCTGTATGAGTTGTGTGAGTAAGCAGCACGGTTTATAAGTACAGTAGTAGTATTCGAGTTAAGTTCATAAGTTATAGAAAGCGACGACAGCCGTGGTAATAGATTGCAAAAAAACTGGCGTTTTACAACCACCTAATTTATGGACACAAAGGAGAAGAGCGTGTAATGAAATAACGAATGATCTGCCATATGTTAAACGCGCAACAAGCGATGAATATGACATTCCTCGAAATTGCATTAGCTATCATTTCTCACTTTTTCTCCATAGATTCGACAAGATACTGTTTTGAAAAGAAAAATTACCCTGGGCACCAGCTAAGGTAATTGAAGCACTAGGATCATAATATAGTTCTTCGTTTGCATAGCACTCGCATACATACACACATAAGATTCTCCGACATATTAGGTCGTCGCGGGTAGACTCTTTTATGTATATATATTCCTTTCTAGTCTACTGTCTCGAAAAGCACGTAAAGCTACTAGAGTAAAAAATTAAAGACAAGGAAAAGAGACGGAAACTGGGAACGGAAAAACACACATCAGAGACCGAGAGGAGTACTACATACATAATATACAGCAGAAGCTGCTGAAGAGCAACTCTGTGCAATTTCAAAAATAATAATTCCTGGCTTCTGTTCTGTTTATCATTTTTGCTCGGCAAACTACTGTCAGTAGGAAATTCCCGTTTGACTTGCCCTATCTATGTAAACGAACATCTTTATTTTACTTAATACGTTCTAAAACACCACCTTTGCTCTCATTTTACTATAGCACGGCAGTTTTCTTGAAAAAACAGAATTTTTAAAAACTGCAGACACTGATATCTGCTCTTTTTGAGTAGAACGAGTATGCCTACTTCCTCCTTTCCAGAAACTCAACTGAAGTCGCTGTAGAAATAAAAGAAATTGTTGGCAATGCATGGAGAAGACCTGACAAACGACATGTGTTGCTCAGTGTCTGTCTAATTAATGCCGTTGCCGGAGTATTTGTCATAATTAGGGGTTGAGAAATGGAAATCATCGCATGTGTAGAAAGCCACAAACATTCAACCCCTTTGCGTGCACTCAACACACAACACACAGAGACAGACACAGCTTTTCTCTCTCGACTCGGCCTGACTGCATGAATGTTCATCGCATGTACATAGAACTTAGACAACTATCTGTGTTCTTTCTGTGTAGTAGTAGTGTTGGCGTTGTGTTGTAGCCTACATTCTACATGCACACAAGGTATGCAATAAAATACATAAAATACATTTATCTATCATACTCAACTAACTAACTAACCACTTCTCATATTCACATCACCATCAACCATGTACTTATCTCTCATTTTATTTATACGAATTCATCATCTCTCTCACTCTCCGTATCTCTGCATGCTCGTAGTTTATAGCTCTTTGTTTAACAACATACATGCTACATACGTGCATTAGTATTTGTATTTATATATACTGCTTTTTTGTACACAGTTACAACAACAACATCAAGAAAGAACCCTCTGATTCTATTCATTTGTCTGCATTTACTTATTTATTCTTACTAATGTGACTTATTCTCATGTTGTAAGTGAATGCTCGTTGCTGAGTCGTCATAATATTAGGATATATGGAGGATACTGTGGTAATGTTGGGTTAACGTGCACTTTTACATTTACATAGCCCATAATCAAAAAGAACATGACTTGTTTTAACTTATGATTTCTTTCTCTCATCTAAAACGTCAAAAGCCCTTTCCAATTCCATATGCTGTAGTTGAGTCAAAATCTCTCGTGTGTTACATTTAGTAAGGATTTTTCTTTGCAAGTGTATTTAGCGGACTAGCCCTTTTGGTTATTTAAACATGAAATCTTGTAGTACGAGTGAGTAAGTATATAAAGGCAATAACAATTACTATAATATCCCATTTTCGGAGATGCTGCTACTTATTAAGAGTGCCTGAGAAACTGCTTGGTCACAAGTAAGTAAGGCGACTTGTCTTGACTTAAGTTAGTTTTTGTATGAGTTGAGTGAGTGGTGGTGGATACAAAGAAACCCGTTTGTTGACTGTTCAATGTTTAGCTCAAATTAGACAGGAGGATCCTGACGATGGATAAGATTCAACAAATATCACGAAAATGGCGACTGTTTCAATGAATTTTGTATAATAGTAAACTTCTCTTTCTTCTCCACCCATAAGTCAAAAATAAGACGAGAGCTGGATCGACATACACAGACTACCTACACTGGATTGGTCAGTGCTAGGCATTCCGTGTCAGTCACTTTTAAATATATTTGCAGTACATTAGCTAAACAACACGACTTACATGTAACTCATGAACATTGCGGAGGGTCTTTTCCGTGTTTACAGACTCAACCCAGCCTTTTTCATTGTATATTTTTCATTAACGCACCTTCTCCAAGACATTTCAAAGCATATGCTAAACGCGAATTCCCAAACAGTAGGTACACACTTCACAACATAAGAAAGGACACAATGTGTCTCATTTGCATAAGTTTTACAATTAAAAATTGTTTCGAACGTGTGACTCAAACGGAAATCTTGGTACACCAAAAGGGAGCGAAAAACATGTTCGTATGGCTTATTGCTTAAACCTTCGACACGATAGCAAAAAGCCGAGACAAGTCACGTCAGTTCTGTGTTCGATTGGAGTGTAAAGTAAAATGAGTGTATTGCTTGCGAGTGGACGGAATGAGTGAGTCGTCGTCGGAGAGCGGAGGCCCAGCCCTTGAAAATCTGCCAGTCTTCCTTCTGTCTGTCTATCTGTACAGAATATGATGCGTGCGAAGCGATGAGCCATGAGAAAAGCAGAAGCTCTCCACTCACTCACTCACTCACCATTTCTAAATTGAGTTCCTTCATATCCTATTCTTGTGCCATAGTCGTTGTACTTCTACTTGTACTTCTACTTCTTATACACATAGTGTGTTCTGTATGACGAACATGTATGTATTTGTATGTATCTGTAGGAAAATTCACGACTTTGACTCAAGACATCACTATACTACTTACTCGATCTACACTGCGACTCTACGCTTCACAAGATCTTCTTGGTAAAAAAAGTTTTCCAAGATGTCAAAAATATACCACAAGTGATGTTACAGTTCCCTTCCACCAAAAAACCACAAGACAAATAAACACACACAGAAGAAAATGCTCATTCCCTATAATACAACTACTAGGTTGTAGTTGTACGTACGTATTACGTATTGGTAGGCACACATTTACAATCTACACATCCAACATTATATACAACAAGAGCTCTCAGGACATTAGAAACAACTACTAATACAAATCGTATATCTTGGAATATGTAGTGGTGTAGTGTTGGGAAGAAAACTTAAGTATGATATAGCATTAAGCAAGAGAGACCCAAAAAGTCTGAGTAAGAGATTATGTATTATCTTTTGCCTCATTCTAAATACCACACGAAACTTAAACTGAGCCATCTCATCTTCCTCTCTCTCTGTCTCTCTGTCTTTCTGATCCTTACACTTTATACAAGAACAGTTGTACTTGGGCTCTACACATAAATATGTGGTTTCAACATTCAACCAATTTTAATTTCCTCGCCAGAGCATGGCAAGACCATCCAATCCATTCAGCGAAGAAAAAGCTTCACTAACTCACAACTGAACTCAACTCATTCCTGCCCCTGCTCCATTTCTTCTCTTTTGCTTGCCTTTTCCTTAATTCTATATACACACTACACTACTACGGAACAACTACCAATGTAAATTAACATTAGCTACCTAACTATACTCACTCCACTCCACACACCATACATACAGAGACACATAACATAAAATTGTTAAGAAAGAAGAAGAAGAGCACTAAGAGACACATAGAGAGAAATACAAAGTCTCATGAAAGCATCAACATCAAGTTTGAAGATTGTTAGCCAACTCATTACTTCATACTTGCCAACTTTTTCACATTCCGCTACTAAAAATGTAAACAAAAATCCTAGGCTCATTAATGAGTCTGCGACAGCTCATAGCGATGACGTCTGTTCTGTCAGTGTGACACGGTTTTCTCTACAGATTCTCTATCACACAACGCTCATTGTGGGAAATTGGCATGGCATTGGAATAAAATTGAGCAATAAAAAACGTTTTCGTTTCGTGTCAAGAAATAGATCTCACTGTCTATGTATATATAAACAACACACACCACAGTGTACAACATTATAAATTAAAACCTGATTGTGTTTCCTCACCATTCCTCATCTTGTGTATCTTTTTTCTGTATAAACGACTGTTTTCCAATGCATAGGCAATCATTCGGTTGTAAAACCATATCACACTACACACACTTCCAAAAAACCACCCTATACCTACATAATACAATCCTATATGAATAAACACAGTATACATCATCAAAAGCTGAGTTGAGTGTATTCCCTAAGTATGTTTACAGTAGACGAAATGGGCATGCATTACATTAGTGCAAAAGAAGGGAGAACTCAAGCAAGACATGAAGTGGAAATGAAAATAACGTATTGACTATTGAGAATGTATTTGAAAATGATCTTTCTTCTTTCCTTCTTCTTCTTCATGTCTAACAGCTCTCTGTCTGACTCCCTGCTTTAGTTTTGTACATACATAGTAGCATTATAAAAAGAGTTTGACTTAACTCAGCATTACTGTGTAGTATTAGAATTAGTGTACAACTACCAAAACAGATACAGACTTAATGCGAGTTCAATAGTGGAGAACATCATCCACATACTACATACATGCTATCTGCATTTAAACTAACATATATAGCAGTATTACACATAATATAACAACTAACAACGAGTTGTATGTATTTGTAGTGTATAAGTGTACAGATAAACGCAATACAGTCGACAATACCACACTCCAATCCAATATACACACACAAGGCAGAGATGAACACACTTCGAACAACCCAACTGTTTTTCCTTTCATACATCCTCTCTGGATTCTCAAATTTCACATTTTCTTTTCCCTATTGCTCTGCCATTACTCTCAAACTATTTGTTTTAGGGTCTTTCTCCATCCCTCTTCTTCCACACATCGTATCCCAACAAGTTTAGTGCACTGAACATTCAACATCACATCACTTCAGTCAGTCCAATGAATATTTTTAGGATTAGCTCCTCACTACACTCATACACACAACATAACATAACACTAACTGCCACTGCATCATATGTGCACGATTCATTGTCAGCATTCGGAAAATCTAACTGCACGCATTCCATATACACACATTGTAGATAAAATTAAGTACTGCACCAGGGAAATAGTAGTTCCACAATGTTCAACCAGCATTTTTCCAACATCCAAACAGTCAAGTCCATATTATGTGCATACAAACATAGTTTATATACTTAGTTATGTGTCTGTAGGTATTTATAAGTATCCGTGTAATCCGATGTGTATAGGAGGGACATACGTAGTAGTCGTACATAAGTACAGTACAGTGTGTTTAGACTGTAGCATGTACTTATTGTTAGCTGTTGTTAGCGAGTAAGAATCCCGTATAGGACGTGAAGTCACTTTAACTAAATTTCTTACGAAAATAGTCTGTCTGTGCTGAAATGGTGGTGTTGTCTTGCATTTGCTTTACACTGCAGCAGAGTCGGTTATGTCCCCTTCATTCAGTAGCACTTTCATGTTCAGCTAAACCAAAGCAGCATGTTGTGTTGTGTTGTGTCTGTCTCTGGAGCTCACATGTAGAAATCAATCTTCAAGTCAACTCATTGTCAGTCTTACAGAAGAGAATGTCGTAAGAAAGCATTCCTGGGCTTCCAGTCTCCCCATTCCGAGCATATATGACCTTTCAACCCTTGCCTAACTTGTCAACTGCCCATAACAGACAAAACATTCCTTTCTGACAATCATCAAGCAGATTTGCTAGAAATCTTTAGATTCCACACTGTCCAAAACTGTCTATATCTACCATTCTACGTAGTAAAAGCATTCTTATTCTATCTCTGTACCAGTCGACAAATATTTTTGCATCTATTTTCGGAAGAAGAAACATCCCTTTCTGTATCCAACTCTCTTTGTAATGTGGGCATCGACATAAAAAATTAAAATACTTGTACTTCCGATATGCGATACCATAAAGAAATTTCAAACCTAACATTGCCATCATGTATAATGTTGAATCAGCGCGTTGTATTGTAGTTGGTATTTGTATTGTAGATTTTACAAGGTATTATATAATGCCATGCATGCGGAGAAGTCTGCAGTTTATTTTAAATTTATTATATGCGTAGTACCTACTATTTGTATGAAGAAAATAATCTAATTGTAAGATGCATGAAGAAAGATATTTAAATAGCGATAAACGGGTTGTTTAAATAATGCAGTTACTTAGATTTTTAAAGACGCGTGTTTTGTGTATGTAGAACAATACAATAGTGTACCTACTGTATTAAGTGCACACATTACACATATATCAGTTGAGAATAAAATAGTGGTTGTTACTGTGATAATTAGTGGTTGTTGTACAAAGCATTGAAGTAATAATAGTAATGTGTGTAGAGGAGCATAGAGCAGCAGTATAGTAGACAATGGCTTTGATTAGAGCACTAAAAGAATTATTGCTATTATGTTACCTAAATTAAATATACAGTAGAGAAACAACTCGAGATTAGAGATAAGTTGTAAACCAATAAATAAGGGTGGACTCGAGAGAGCGTGACTGACCTGCTTCACTGTTGTTGTCAGTGCTATGTTGAGAGTTAGGAGGTTGACTGAGGGGACCAGGTGTGCCACCGGACCCTGGTGATCTTGCATCGTCGTTTGCAGGACCAGTATACGACAATGAGGAAGAGGGGGGTCTCTGTAATCAAATAAATCATCCCATGACATTAATTACCATTACACCAATAATAAAATCATTAAGATATTTCTTACAACTTGTACATACACTCGTGCTTGCATTCTTACACATCTATAACGGTATTTTAATTGCACTTGCATAGTGTATACACAGTCTATGCGATAACCACAATATGGGAATAAGATATTTCTACTGTTCTACGAAGAAAGGCAATAAGCCATTTTTCATTGTGGCACTCCATGAATTAATAAGCAAGTTGGCTGTGATGATTGCTGATGTGAATATGATTACATACCAAAATAGAACTTTTTATACATAGACTAGCAATATTAAACGCTAATCTTTTTCTATAATAATAACAGGAGGCATTTGGTGTGGAAAAGCGGAATATTACTAACTGTATACTTAGGTACATGCATACATATATACTAAAACATAATAATATGGCAGGATTAAAGGGCTAAGTATTCATTTCACATGATTTCATACTTACGTGAGTCTACGAAGATTCCACACCACTGTTAGCACTCTTCTTAGCACTCATTCACAACAGTTTGGATTTGATTTGATTTATATTACAAAGGAGGAGTTATGAACACACACACCAACTTTTTCTCAACCATGGCCATGTCTATATAAAACTAGAGGAACTGACTATAAAGCTGGGAAAGTTGACAGCGCAAGTTTCTGTATAGTCTTAGTTTGACTATGTTTGGGCCGGAAGACAAAGTCTACATTATAGAAGTGAGAGAGCTAAAGCCGGAGCTTCCTCTGTCTCTGGTGCAACATACATAGAGCGGCTGTTAAAGCTACATTACACAGTCAAGTGGAAGAGACTAGTGGAAAGAAGTCGAATATATGCATAATCTTTGTCAAGTCTTGTGTTAGTCTATGAATCGCGACCACACCGCACTGAACCAAAGAACATGAACAGGGAAAAAGATGAAAAGCCATTGAAATTTCAATGGACGAATGGTTTTCGTCTTCTGAGAAACTTAGCAAAAGCCAAGAATATAAGACACTACCTAGAAAAAGACCTAGGAGGAATCCTTTCCCTATAGGAGGAAAGCAAGGAAAAGCAAGGAACGAAAAGTCTCAAGTTTGACTATGAAGGCAGAAAGAAAGAAGAAAGACTATCAAAACTCGTAATCATTACTAGTAGTCAGTAAGGTACTGTGTGAGGAGAGATAGATAGAAAATCCAAAGAGAGAGAGAAAAAGTTTACGCTTATGCAAAGTTTGAGCATTTGACTTGCTACGATTTCATAGAAATTGCCATTTAGTATCTACCGGAATCCAGTTGAGCTGCTTTGGCTTGGATTCCTTTCGTTCAGCTTCGGTTTCTTGCATAATAAGAAATAGGGAGGGAATTTATACACACATACACACACAGAAAGAGATGCTCCTCTCTCCGAGAAGAGAGAACAGAAAATAGCAAAAGAAACTTGACTTGAGCCACAGACAGACGATGGAAAAGAAGAGAATGAGAGGAAAACGTATTACATCATGCGAAATGATATCAAATCACAAAGTACGTAACGTAGTCTACATACAACACGAGAAGACTGTGCCTGTATGTAGTAGTATGTGTATGTATTCGTGAAATCTGAACTGGATTTCTAATGCAATGTAATAATATAATGTATGTTATGTTATGTAAGTAGATGGGAGTTCTAGAATCTAGACAAGGCAGAGCAAAAGAGCAAAAGAAGTCTCGAATTCATTTGAAATGGAAAAGGGAAGCGATGCCAAGTTCAGATGAGCTGTAAATCATTCTTTCCTTTCCTTTAGTAGCTTGACTTTCAACTTAACTCAACTCGGCTCCCTTTTTATACTTTATTTCATATCTTTACAACATAACCGTGTGATTTTATATTCAGAATATCACATCCTATCATCATAGTTCTTCTTCTTCAGACTCAATACACTCTCTGCTCTCTGTGTACTTTATCTATCTAAACAAAGTAATGTTATTGTCGTAGAAATCATTTAGCATTACACTTAGAATATAATTTCTCAAGTAAAAAACACAAAGCGTTATGGAAAATAAATAGTCGTGCGAATCGAATGGACTCTGTGGTACAGATAGTAATAGTAAGAGTAGTATTAATAAACTACATAGGAAGGTTGCTATCTTTCATTTGTAGTTACCTACCTAAAGACTAAAGATGCTTATAAACTGTGCTATTCATACACAAAGACAAACACACTATAATCATACAACAAATAGTCATCGTTAATGGATGTGAGGAGGAGAATATGGGGAAGAAACAAACGAAATGAATAGCATTAGGTGAATCAAGAAGAATAATAAATATACGCCAAACAAACATAGCTAAACTCACCCTTCACACTTTAATTCAGTTCTTGGAATGATAAGGATAACCCTTTCCCGACACCATCTAATTTCTCAGTCAAAGACTTTAATAAAAGAGTAAAAAAGCCCTTTCCTGCCCACTGTTCTATCCTTTCATTCAACATTAACTGAGTCATCATGTAGAATTATCCCAATTTCACTGCGATGCTTTGTTTTCTCAGACTCAATACTTAGTTTTAATACGTACGTATGTTTGTACGTAACCACCAAACCAACCAAACCTCCTTTATACATACATACAGCAATAGTATTTACCTTCTCAAACACATAAATACAATGCACACACCAACAATGATGAAACGAGTGTGACTACTCTACTTTTACTAAATCTGCAAACCTCCCACCGTCAGACAAACTACATGTATTATTTATTTACGCAGAACCAATTCAGTTTTCCATCTAAACCATGTTTCTTATTTTTCTCCCATATTCAGCATACTACACACACATTATTATTACTAGTATAGATACATACCTAGTTTACATAGAAAGCTATGTTATAATAATCGTCATACTATTCTCGCTGTGTATACTTTGTTGTGTCATTCAAAAACATTTAAATGCTTTGTAGGGCTATAACAGAAATAATAAGATATATTTAACACCCAATGCATAGGTAATAGGCAGCTTTAGCAATTTACTTAAGCTGTCTCGTCGCTGACTGCTTTATGTCTACATTTATCCCTCTCTCTCTCTCTTCTACCACATCCTTTGGTAATAGCTACGTTTCTAAATAATATGCAAAATTCAACGAGAAAGAGAGAGGTATATAATTTAACTGCTACATTATATACGTACGAATGTATGCAGATGAATATAATATAAACATGGAAACATTTTAGCATTTATCGAGTGAATGTGATAGATTGATTTCCATTCAATGACATATCTCATGGCGTGGTTGACAAGCTAAAGAGTTGATGTCTATCTTCATACTTGCTCATGACACAACAGAGTAAGTAGCATCATTTTATGACGTTGATGTGAATTTAAGGCTAAGTAACTAGTAGTCTAGGTAGCTAGTCAAGTTTTCCAGTTTCCAATTCTTATATTGCTCCATTTCATACACACCACACTACCACCAAAGATAAGTACAGATGTCAAGAAGAGAAGGAAAACTGTGCAACTTTCTATTTGTGTATGTGTCTGTCCTGACGGCGGCCCTTCTTTCCTTTCAAGAAAATTCATAGCACTTTCGCAAATCATTTTCCCTTGGGGCACTACTTAAACTACTTACTTACCTCACTTTACCTCTACATAAATTTAGATATCAATTTAGGTGCACGGAAACGTGAATGACGCGAAGCGCTTCGTAAAACCGTGAGGTGACAGCCCATTCGCAATTAGACAAGCCATAAGCCTCCACTTTCCATGGAATTTTAGTCGAATATAGCATTTTACCAAGTTAATTCAACTTCGGGCTAAGTTAAGTGGTTGATTATGCATGGCAGCCTTCCATTATGGTTGCTACCTTCCTTTTGATTACACTACACTCCACTGCAGATACAATTTACATTAGATTACGTACTTAACTTACTTATATAATATATTCACAGTCTTTATACGTACTAATAATAGCTATACGTTTCTATAATACTAATAGCTACCTTTTAAATTCTGTATACATACAGAGTATACTACTACATAGGGAACAGTACAAAACTGGGCTTTTATAACTGTGTTCATGCAATAAAAGAGTACCTGCATGGAGACTGCTTTGATAATATAGTCGCACAAGTTGTCGAGTAATAAAATGCAGATGAGTCTGTCTTGCCCTGGGCTTGAGTGAGTGGAAAGGATTAAAGTCATCAAGAGCAAATCACATTTAATTACGCCATGATCTCATTACTCGACTCAAAATAGTTTCAACCATGTAAAATTCGGAGGAAAAGATGGATAAAATGCTAATAGGCAGGGGGCAATCTTACAGCCTGGTCACGCTCACCAGGAGAGCCCATGGAACACAGGGGGCTTTTATATTACCCAAATAAATATCTTTACACATACTTCTTGGCTTACACAATGTGAAAATGTGATAATATGCAAAGGAAACTATGGTGCTTTATAGTACAAAGAGAAAACATGGTCTTATTACATACACTGGTGCTCCTATATAGGTATCTTCATACAGATAGCATGTCAGAGACAGGAACAGTGTACCTTTTCTTATCCGCTAATGTATTCATTCATTTAACATACACCTCATCTCTCCTGTCTCTCTGTAAAAGTAGTTTGATGATGATGCAATTAGTCCGAGGATTCAAACTTCATTAGCACACCCCAATCAGTCTTGAATGCCGTCACTCCGAAAGCAAAGTAACGCACAATTATTACTTCATACTATTATATGGCACTAACTACAATTTTAACAGTGCCAGTGTATATAGAGTGTATAGAATACTAAGGAAAAGGTGAATGTAAATCTTACGGCCACGACTTTTATTTAGTGTATAAAATATACAAGCAATTTTGACGTCACGACGAGCGAGACGACTCGAAGATTGCAAATCAGATCTACATAATCATCGTTCAAAACAGTTCTCCGTGCGTGAAAATTAGTCAAATAGAGATATTTCCATAAGTCTTTTTGTCAGATTCCCATTTTTGAGTAATCTTGAGGCAAAGTATCATCATTAGTTGATTAATGTCCAACTTCATGCCCATCATGCCCATTGAATTTTTTTATTATGCAAATTGACTCACTAATTCTGATTCTATTGTATCTCACAAATATTAGGGCAAATTCCCTATGTAATGTAGGTACTCGGTACCTATTCTTTTACAAATTCGTATAGGTACCTAAAGAATCTCAAGTACTTATTAATAAAATTTTATCTGATATTTGTTGTTTCATATACTTTGATAGGTAAGGTAATAGGTACTGCGTAAAAGTTGAGTGATAAGTTTCGTATAAAAGAGTGGTGTTATGTAGGAAAGTCTATATGAACGTGTAATATGGGGCACGAAATAGTTGAAGTTGAGTTGACGTGTGTTTCTCAAGTTTATGCACCTCCCCGTCAGTCCTATGACCCGAAAAACGTCTATTAAGAGCCGAGAAGACTTTTACGACATCCAGAAGAACCCTTGCCTTTCCCACTGAAATCACATTCACGCTCACTCAAAGTCAGCACGACCATTTCGATGTCGCTACACGAAAATACTACATACTCCGAGTATTAACTTAACATAACTTCAACTTGAGTTCGTCTAGATATCTATCTGTCTATCTGGTTGGTGTAGAATGGAGCGAAGCAAGAGATTCCTATACTGTCACTTGAAATTGTAACTTATACTTAAGCCGTAAGATTACAAACCAAACCTACGGAGGAGAACCAGAAGAAGAAGAAAACGTTGCCGACCATAATAATATGAACTAAACGAACGAACGAAGCCATTCGCTTGAAATAAGTCGATTATACTTATGCATGAAGACACACATTTCCACCAACTTAAGTAAGTTGAAGTAAACCCAGTATAAGTCAACTAGGAGGCTACAGGAAGACAAGACGAAGAGCACGCATAAAATAAAATAAATGTTGAAACTACAAACACAGTTGAAGAAGATAGTGTCGTATTATATTGCACTGTAAATAAATACATACATACACATCACACATACAACTTTGGCTCTCGTACATACAGAAACAAAACTGTTCATTTTCTTATTAGAATCAAGAACGATGCGGCAACAAAACTTGAAACTTGCTTGCTAAAGATGGTTTGCTGATAGAAGTCAATGAAAGACACGACTTGATGGCAGTTCTTCAAAACTATAAAGTACTATGTACACCTTATATTTTATTACCACAAAGAAGTGTTAGCCTAAAATTCCAAAATTACTACTTTACTACACAAAAACTCCGGCATCATGTTTACTACAATAATAACAGCTACTATTCCTCCTTCCTTGGATATTATCTATTATCTAGTACATACACATAAACATTTATCCACACTACATAATTTCAGTGTATGTATAATATGTCTATGGTTGAATGTATGTAATACTACATAAGTGTGCTGCATTGTGCCTGCATTAGAGTAATGGAACAAAGTCTGTGTTCCTTCGAGTCTGTATAGTCTGGAGTATATTCTAATGAAAAGCTCTCCTCCTTTGTTTCCTCATTTTCTGTTTCTTTAGCTTCCCAGCTTAGGCTTGGCATTCGAGTTAAATTAGCCATGACCAGTAAGCATCGGATTTCCGGTTACTAAAGACGAGGCAATGATAAAAAGCGCCCTCCGCACATCATCCCCAAACTTTTACTGGAAAACACCATTTACACTCACACAACCCAGCAGTTCGTCTCTCTCTGACTCTCGTACACATACATAAAAACACATTGTCTGTAGAAGTGTAGCATTATACATGGTATAACAATAATACAGTGTGTAACCAAGTATACACACTCTATAGTTTATGCCACATAAAATAAACACTTTACACAGCTTAGGAGTCCGTGCCGAGTAAAGTAAGTATTTGCAAACTAACACACTAGAACAAGTACACATAACTACAACACTTGCTAAATAAAAACGCAGTGTTTGATATGTAGCTTGTAATGTGTATGTCTATGGAGTATGTATGCATTAAACAACTTTATAACCAAAGTTTCAACAAGAAAAACAGCAAAGTAAGTAATATTAGTATCATCATCATCATCATCACCATCACAAGAGGAGCCATGGCATATCGGTCACTAAATCGCATCGAATTGCACTCTATTCTCTCTTTCGTCTCGTAACTAACACTCCTCTTGGAAACACGCTCTTCTCGCTGGATGTTGTTTAGAACACTTTATTCTATTCCATAAACTCACATCCTTCACACCATTCAATTTACTGTGTTCATTCATGAATCCTCCCATTCTTAGGCGAGCAGAACGAACCACTTCTTCCCAAATTAAGATACAGAGACAAACAATTACATTAAAATGCTTTGAACATTGTTGAGACACATAGTAACACAATGTCTCCACGTACATAGATTTTTTCAATCGTATTATTCACAGTTGATACTAGGTATAACCATAAATGCGTCAATGGAAATTTTCTTTTTGTAAATTGGACGTAATTTGAAATTAAAATGCAGCCGAAATCATTCCTCATCATATCCTGACTTTTTGTCACACAACGTGTCTTAACTTTCTAACAAAAATACTCAATTCATTTCAAAATATGCAAATTGCACTCTTGCTTCATTTATCCGTCCAGGTAGATCTTAGGGAGATTAAGACAAATCATTTCAAGGTAAGAACCTTCAGATTTTATCAATTCCAAATAACGTTATCCACTATATTGGTAGTTATAATTGCTCAGGAATAATTCAATAGTGGATTGAATTCATTGAATCCATTGAAATTATGGATACACCATATTTAAATTCATCTTAATTTTACATGCAAGGAAGATTTAATAACTGTAGGTAACTAGGTACATAGTTCCAAAAAAATACAACCTTCATAAGCGAAATCAAAAGGAAGCTAATTATTCAGAGCGGACTTGCGTAACATTTGCTTACGTATACCATCAGACCATCACACAACACTATAGTACAAATATTCAGTCTGCGTTCTCATACATACTCATAAAGTTCTGCTAAGGGAGCTAAAAAGGAAAAGGAACTCGTTGACAATATGTAATAGCGGATCTTCCTTCATTCACAATGCAGCGGATACATAATTGATCCCAGATAACGATGAAGAAATACAGAACGGGTAAAATAGGCTTGAAAACGCCCTTCTGAATAACAACAATAAATGCATGTACACAACCAGATTTCATATTAGAATCCGCATTTACAATTATATTATTCATCACCACAATGCATAGCCAGGCTATGTAGTATATTCACAAACATTTATTTCATCCCACTAAACCACTCACACACAAACACACACATTTTATAATGCTGTATCATTCTCGCCTTGCTTCTGTTCTCAGTCTCATTCTCATTGTCAGTCATTTCCCTGTGTGTTTGTGTGTTAGTAACAAACACACTGTATAACGAGATAGAAAATGTGCATCCAATAAAGTTTTCTTCATTCCCATTATGATTTCAAAAAACTAAAAGCACAGTACACAGAACATACGTACGAACGCGTGGCATGAAAAACTTCACTCTCTCTCTCTCTTTTCCATCTACTATTCCCGTTCCCAATGCAGTAGTACTACTTTACATGTATTCTCATTGTTAAAAGGGATATGCCAGGAATAGCATCCCATTATTTCGAGCCAAACGCATATTCATGAATGTATATAGGAAACACAAGTAAAGCCTTCACTACCAACAACAAGGCATCAAAAGAGCATTCTTATTCACAACTAGTAAATGGATCGATTCTTGCTTTTTACGAATAAATTTGTGTATGTGTTGTGTGCACACACACACATTACACACAGAGAACTACCAAAGGCAACTAGGGTTCTTTTCATTTATTACACGGTGGCTTGCGTTGGCTTCCTTTACTTCATACTACATAGCCCAAGTAGATATAAGCCAACAACATACATTACAGAAAATGTTCTGGTGATATAATTTACTATTTTATATATCTGTGTACTCGTACACACTTGAAACTACTGGGTATATACCTAACAGAGGTTGAATAGCAAGTGATGGTGGTGGTGGTAGTGCTGTGCTGACTCAATGAAAGATTCAATGGCTGGTCGCTTGTTAGTAATCTAACACTCAGAGTGCTCCTTGCATCACAACACGATCAAGTCTCTTTTCCTCCCTGTTCCGTTCTGAATTGAATTCATCTATACGAACCAGTACTCTAAGCGAATGAATGAATGAGCAAGCAACCAGACCAGCAAGCCTTAATCAATGCGATACACACAATACATGCAGAGAGAATAGAAAACAGAAGAATATCACCATACCACCACCACTACCACCGAATCCTACAACAAACGGAAAAGTGTACATGTATTGTTGTGTATAGAGGTGTATTTTGTTTGCGTAGGTATATTATTTTATAGGCACACGTTTTATAGCTTCATACTGTATTAGTATACAGAGTATACAGCGATTGCCACATCATCATCATCATCATCCTTCTCGTCCTTGTTGTCGTCCAAAAGCGAATCAGAGAGGAAAAAGCATGGAATATCTGTGGATTTCGGGACGACAGACAACAGAGACGATTTCCACTTCGACCCTTGGCCACGTGAAGGAACAGACAATAGATGCGATTGGATTAGACGATGTGAAAGCCAAAGCTGTCTTGTCTATTGAATGGAATAAGTGTGTAGTGGAAAGGGAACTAACTGGGAACTATCCCATCCGACCAATTTGTTTCTATCATTCTATTGCGAAAATTCAATCAATCGATTTCTCTGCCGTACAGATAGTCACTAAAGATTCGCTTTTGGTAAAAGTCTAACTAAGTGGTCCTTAGTGAGTCCATTCCACTTGTCCTATATATGTATGTGGTCTGTAAAGATATACATCCCTTGTCCGCTCCCTTACTATGCTACATACATATACAACAATCATCAAAAGATACTCTCATCCCACTTTATATGTACCATAATATATGAGAATACTGTGTTTAGGCCTTTATCTTAAGCCCGTGTAGGTACCTCTATGCAGTAGGTATATAAATGTGTATCATCCAATCCAAGCATTCGTCCAACCAAACCGAACCCAAAGTGAAAATCAAATCACCTTCACTTGTCACGCAAGATTTCTCATATTAACTCATTACTCCCTGACGCTTTGCTAATGCAATATAATGCAACGGGATGTGTTGCAACTCAATTCAACAGACACTACTACTCTCAAATCCCGCTTTTATACTACAATACAAGCACTTCGTTCGTTTGTAGGGTGAAGAATGTTAAAGTGTCTACTAACTAAAAGGGGATTCTATGTGTATTAGTATTTTGTGTGAGCTTTGTGTCTGTGTGAGAGATCTAAAGGCGAACGTCTTGGCTTGTTGGTGCGAAAATTTGATTTCCTCTGTAGGATCTGGCTCTGAGAGCAGTACAAATTGAATCAATCATGCTAAAATGTTTTCCTTCCATTCCTCCCTCATTTGGGTTTGTAGGTAGTTCACATCAGAGTCAGACAAAAGGACAAAACTACAACTTACTCTTATTATGCACAATTTCGCTTTCCTTCCTCCTTCAGTCATAAACTTTTGTCTCGTAATTCCATCGATATAAATTATAATAATTCAGTAGTAAAACGCTCTTGCTATCACAAATATCTATATACACCTCACCTTAGCTTACCACAAAAGAGAATACCTTTAAATACAATTATTTACTAAAGTCTAGTCTGTTCTTTGAAATTTTATTACTAGAACATCATTGCCATTAACGTCAGAAATTTCATTAGCAAGTTCTAAACTGGCAGTTGAAAGACATTCATTATAGCTTGTAGTTTGTTCACTGATAGTACTACAGATAATTTATAGTAACTAGCATACTCTACATAATTATGTATAATGTAGTTAATGTGCTCACAGATACAGTACAAATGATGTACAACTAATAACCACTTTTGCTTGAAATAACACACAATACCTACAGATAAAACAACTGCAAAAGAGGAGGCAGGTAGGCAGGTGGTGTGCAAAAATACTTTTCTTATAGATTGATCCCTGAACTTAACATACGATTAATGCACACAGCTTGAATAGAGGACAACGTTAATACCTACACAGTATTAAAAGTATTAAATTACTGAGGTATGCTGGGAAAGGATATAATAATGCGTTAAAGCACAACACAAAGTTCCAGGTATGTGTAAATTGCACACTCTCGCAAGCTCTCAGCCTATACGGGTTTGCAAATTATGTAATGTATCATACATGGAGCATGTTCAAGTGTGGTAGTGATGAGGTACCTATATGTAAGAATTAAAGTGGACTTTCCGTAAAGTTGAGAACTTTAATAATACGAAAAACATTCTACTATGATTTCAAGATAAGGTAACTATATATAAGATAAGCTTATAAGCCCACGTATGCATTTACATGAAACATACCTACACTACACACTTGCTAGTTATAATGTAGTACAGTGTTAAAACATATTTCAAGGTATGTTGTGTAAAAGTATGTACAAAGTAGACGTATTAAGTTTGTATACCTTTGGTAAACGCATTGCATGTATGTAATAATGTAATAGATAGATAGAGAATATTTTATATGCGCAGTATACGAAAGAAGTGCAGTGCATCGTTGATAGTGAGGTAAATAAATCAAGGCAGGAGCATTGATGAGCATCTAGCATGTAGCTAAGAAGGCAAGTAACTCTAATAATGGTAGTTCATTTGATAATAATTTAGGAGAGAGGATGATGGTGATGGCGGCAAGCAGTCTTGCTCAACAAACTGGTCTACTGCCTCTACAACTGCTACCACTACATCATTATACATACAACTAACTTCTTGCACATTCTACTCAGTCAGTGCACATACCACCATTTCAATAATGAAATTGAAATATATAGACGGGCACTGACTGTTAGTATGTAAGTCTACACGCTACATGGACTGCTGACTTGTCCAGTAAGAAATAAAATTCAGAGAGACGGAAAATGAATCAACTGTATTCTCATCAACATCATCAACAGCCTAACTGCATGACTGATTAGACTGTCATGCAATGGAAGGAAAAGCGAAAGTAAATGCAAGCAAAGCAAGGAATCCTATAAAATGTGTATAATTCCAAGTAAATAACACCAATACACGATACACCTGCACAATCTCTTATGCAAGTGCTTATCATTATCATGCCTACACGTACATTATGTATACACATACATAGATTTGAATTGCACTCATTAAAAAATACACATCTCTCATTCTTCTTGGAAGAAGTTGTAATAAAATAATTCTTTGTACATTCTTAACACTTTAAAGTTGAATTAAAATCGTTCAGAACAAAACAGGTCAGACAAACGAATGAATATTGATAAGGTGAAACAAATTCACTCTGGGTAGGTCAGAAGATTAGTATTTCTCATATCCATGTATGTTGTGTTTGCTAATCTCGAGTTAAGTTTATGTTACCACATGCTGGTTGTGTTTCCTCCGTAAGGTTCACTCTATCGATAAATACTACGATAGGAAACGCGAGTTTTTATGAGAAAACATTCAGAGTCTTTTCTTTAACGATACACTAAGATGAGACCACATACTAATATTGTAATAGTGGAGGTACCTGACATGGGATTGTGCAACGTGTGAAAGATACTCTCTGAGTCTGACTCTGAACTTAAAATATGAAGTAAGTAAAAAGGACGTGTAGTGTAGTACAGGTATTCAAATAGCTGCCATAGGTCGTAGCCAAAGTATTAAGGTGTAGTAGAAGGAATAAAAAGTGAGTTTTATAGGATAGGGAATAGAATAGAATTAGTATGGTGGTGGTTGGTGGTAGTAATAGGAGTCCACACAGTGGTGCGGCTGACTACCGTGTGAGATTAACTGCAGAATACTTATACCAGTTAGAATTACCATCAAGAAAGCTTGCATAGTGAAGAAGTGAGGTAAAATGCAATAAAAATTATCCAGTCGACATGAAGCCTTCATCAGACTAGCTTTGCTATGTAATTCTAATTTTTTGCACCTGCTTAAACGGCAAGAACCCTCTATAAAACATCTGTCTACGCGAACGAACCATCACTATCTTTCTCTTATCGTATCGTTTCAACTTAAACTACTTGTATAATGTCTACTCTACATACTTTACCTATTACAACCAAATCCACCATAGTATATCTTTTTACAATCCATCCCATCGTGTTCTACCACCACAGCTTCAGTCAAAGTCACAGTCAGCCTAATGTCGTAACGTAATAATAATATAATAAAACCTAAACGTGAAGACTTTATGTAAAGAATTGTAACTTGAACCTAAATGAATTGCTTCAGCTAACAAGTAGTAAAAGTACTACTATATAAAAAGCTATACACACATAAATGCTGTAGTTTATATTAAAGCTATTATTATGTCTTTTATATTATCTACGCACATTTTTAATTCATATATTTTCAAACGTGGCAATCCTAAGTAACATCACACACACACAGAGAAAGAGTTGTTGTTGTGTTGTGGAGAATTACCATCGTAGACAAAGTGGAGCTTACATTAAGTTTCTTATTGAAATGATTGCCTTATTTTTTCCTCCATGCACTGGATCATGAAATCACACAGGGAATAACCCTATGCTCTCATAGTAATAATAACACCTACAGACAGGTAAGTGGTTATATTGTCTGTGCACAGATACCAGAATGAAGTCCAAGTGCAAACATAAGCTAAAAGTTCAATGTGTTGGAAAATAATAATATTTAAACTCTCGTTGTATTCAATTCACTCCTGCCTGACTTCATCATGATCATAAAACACTCATTCCCCTTCACACCATCAAAGTCTCCACTTGACTTCTACTTGGGTATTATGCATACTTTACTAATTTATTATAGACAGAAACACTCTCACAAGTATATCAACCAATATAAATAAAACGTGGAAATACATATTTTATATTTGTACATGCATTCTTGACAAGACCTGCCGTGTGTTCTTAAAACACAGACACTTCCTATGTACTGTGTGCACTGTGCAGTATAAAATGAACAACCTATCTATCCCATCCATCCATACGATTGGAATCATGAAGAAACATTTATATATTCATATTCATATTATTCTGCTCTAAAATTCTAGCGAGATTTTTCTCTTCAATTCAATTTCCATAAGGAAAAAATACTCGTCGACGAGAGCAACCCCAAAGTGTTCCAGAGCTTCGTCGAGAGTGTCTGGATATTAAAAGCTTCTATTTTTCCTTCCTTTGTCACGCTGTATGAGTTTCTGGGAGGTTCACTTATTGTCAGACAGTTTTATCTCCATACAATACATATGCATGCTATGCCACTCTAGAATTCCATCCTATTCATTCTTCCTATACTCAAAGTCTTCTTAATCTCATTGTGTTATTTTGTATCTATCTCTCGCATAATATGCGCGAGCTCTTCCTATCTCTAACTATGCAGCCTTGCATTATGTAGCTTCTGCAACGCGTACAGGGTCAATTCAAAATTTATCTACAATTTTAATGTCAATCCAACATCAATTATTTCACATACAAACTAACACTATTATCCGTTTTCTCCCATGAAGTGTATTTAACTTTGTTTTATATAGTACTAAAATGGAATACTTGTCTTATAATCTTTGATGCTATGGGGCAAAGTGACGCATTAAGTCATTTAGAATTATTACCACGAAATAATGCTCTAAAATCCAATTATACAAGATTTCATCAAGATTTCATTCTCGAGAATAATGTATTTTAGAATAAAAACATTTACGAATTTATAATGACCCTGTATATGTATTCTCGAAGTGTTTCAACTTCAAAGGTATCAAGTATTGTGCATAGAAGGGAGTACAACCTACTGAGCGTATTACTACTACTGGTAGTAGTATCTTTGCATTATCTAAGAGAATTCAATCCGGTAGGTAGGTGTGTAAAATTCATCCATTAGAATACAAGCAGAAAGCCGGGACATGAACGACATGAAAATCCATGTAAAATTCATATGTACGTACATATGCCTATTAGAGTGTACGTGTTATGCATATCAATAGACCAAGACATGATAAGCTTAAAAACATCAAGCCGTGAAAATCAATATGCATTGCATTACATTACATTCAAATAGCTCTTGTGTGTGATGTACATGAAAAGATATTGGGTATAATAAACCTGATAGCATACGAAAACTATCTAATCTAAGGACGAAGCCAAGTCCATCAACTAACCAAACACAATACCTACATATATTCTATACATTGCTACTATGTAGACAACAGTAAAAATTCATTTCAATACCAGCAAAATCTAATAATGCCTTTATTACTATGTACACATTATAATGCAAGATTTGTACAAGAATAATGATAATGATGATTATGAGCGTATTCACAAAGACATTAATTATTTGGCTATAGGTATGCATCTGTATAAAAATTCTGTTCTAATAAAATTCAAAAACCATTGGAAGCAATCTGTACCCTAACAATGTGTTTAAATTGTAATAAAATAGTATGACTGAGTTTAATATTAATATTAATGTATTGGTACACTTATACATGAGTAAATGAGGAATGTAAAGATATAATGTTGCAAGTGTGCCTGAAATTGAGTGTATAGTGCACTTTGTTCACAGTTATTTAGTATTTAGCTGTCTGTCCGTGTGAAGTGTAATATTATATGGTTTATAAGTCTGGTAAGGTAAGATATGTATGTGGAATGAAGGGTAGGCCAAGCAAATCGTATCACAATAAAATATGCCTCGTTTTTGCACACATAAATATTTCATTTAGCACTCTCTTCATCTTTCTCTCTCGTCTGCTCTACGGGCAATGTGTGCGCTCCGGGCCGGCAAAAAGAAAAAGCGAGCTGACATGAGCTACTAAAAGGCCTATGTGATGGAACGTACGTTGTTGGTAGCGTAGCTGTAGTAGTAGTTTAGACCCCCACGCATGCTTTCCAAGATGATATATCCTATCCAATAATACAATGCCTCTACATAGAATGAGAGTTGACTTTACTCTCTGACTATTTTACTCACAACTACTTACTTGGGCCATAAAATAACATAGCGTAGCATTTTTCCAACTGCCATTGCCTCTGGGTCGACGTCGGAGCCATTGAATGAAGAATTACCATTTGTTTCATGTCACACACTAAATTATTACGTACGGAAACAGTGCTGGTACTATATCTAAGATAATGTAACGTAACTAACCTACCAGGAGGGAGTCCGAAACACAATCCGACTCCAATCATAATCACTGTACATATACATAGTAGAAGTGGCAGTAGCAAGTGTGTAGTAGTCGCAGGAGCAGCTTAGCTTTTAGCAAAGCAAAGTCTCGTGTGCTATGTGCTCCCAATGAAATAATCAAATGACTCGAGAGTTGAGTTGCTTAAAAACTTTACTACCCACAACTGCCACAACTGTCACTGGGCCGATTAGAAAAAACTGATGCGAGCTCATTTAGCTACACATGCAAAAACTTGTAGCATAACATAAACTAACACTCGCAGATTTTTTTATTTTCTTTCTCTCTCTCTTACTCTTTACTTGCTTCTCGGCTAATTGCTTCGTCGGAGCAGACTGTCTGGCTTGGCACGGTTTGACTTTGCCTACGGCTTAACTCACTTCGTAAGCCGCCTCGAGTCAAATCTAACCAAACCAGTAATGAGTAATTCAATGGAAATTCCATGGCATGCATGCACTTACTTACTTTACTCGTCGAAATATATACATGGACACATGAATACACAGTAGTTACTGCTCAGGCATACTTTGTACACACAATTAAAAGATAGTGGAGTAATAGAAGTAGTATGTTCAAAGTAGTTAAGCTACTACTATATATTGCTATAATACAAGAACTACTGTATATGTTGTAATGTAAAAGAGCAATGTAGATGTATGTATGTATGTACGAAACAAAAAGACGAGAAGGGCTGAAGAGCTTTGGGATACGGAAGAGAGACTGGATGCTTGCGTATGGAGTGTGTGTCTCCGCACTCGTCTATAGACGACTCACGAGGACGACAACGGAATGAGAGCCTCCAAGAGACGAACGAGATGAAAAGGAACGCTTGATCATAAATCATTGCGACAAATTTAATTAGCAACAACGTTACACCCTTCTGTAGGATTTTCCAAGTGAAACTCCCAAAGCTTAAGCCTTGGCCTTTATACATTACTACACGCGGAGGAAAACTTCATTGGACTTCGTTTGGGGCAGCCAAGACTCACACAAAACTGAACATGGACCATATCTACCAACTTTCTGTCACAATTCCTTTCCTCGTCTGTCTCTTTGTATGTAATTCTAAAACTGCGATGAATTAAAATCCACCAACTACTATGCTGTACTTTATACGTACCATGTTCAACCAACATCACCCCTTTCATCTGCATCTGCATTTTCATCTCACTCTCACACTCTCATACCAGAATCGCAAACTTAAGCCAAAGTTCCTTTGCAGCGATGGAAACTTCCCTCAAAGTCCTACCTCCTACTCCTCATATTTTCATAAGTATTTCAAAGTTTTGTCTTGTAACTAATAAGTATACATAACACCGAACCGAACTCAGCATTATACTTTAAATCTTTGTATGTGTTCCCTGCTTCACTTTACACCGTCACAATCACAACAGAAACTAACACGGCAAAAGCTACCTACATCGCCTTATATTAACACAGCGCACTAGTTAGTATTTAGGTACAAAGAGCGGAACTGCAGTTAGCACTTTATATTAGCTATGTGTACTAACATTAAGGTTTTCTTTATATTACATTGAGAAAACGAAGAAATGGAAGATTTGTGTATAGTAAATACTACATAGTACATACAGCAGATTGCAATAGCGTCCTAGCTTTTCATTACATGCAGTAGTGTGCAATGGTTCCAGCTCCAATTCCTTCGTCTGCAACTCTCTGGTAAATCCTTATTAAGAAATCCTTTCGGTTGTTTTCGTATGGCTCACTTTTCTCTTCTAAATCTTCCAGCAGCACAAGGTTTACTTAGCTGTAAGTTAACTGTGGATGAACGCGGTGCAGCTGGAGTATGTAATGGTAGTCTGTTCTGCTCTAGCCAGTTCTGCTAAATTGGAAGTGATGTTCTCAACTCACATCACATCACCTTGAGAAGAAAAGCAAGCATATGCACTAAGTGTCTATAGTATACACAATATTATAGCTATGTATGTAGGATAGGTATTGTGTAAAGAAAGCCTTTGGAAGTATTCCTCGACTCTTTTATGAGATTGGTTTGTACTCTTGAATTTACAAGTTGAACCAAAAGGTTAAATAAAATGTGGGGCTACCTACGGCTATATACCATAAAGCAGTGTTTTTGCTATTTACGTACGTAGCTCTGACTTTAAAAATTCTGGAAGAAACGCCAAAGGAAAGAAAATAAGTCTTCTGCATGTTGACTATTGTCTAATGTAGTAGAGTGAATAGAATAGTGAGTTGAACTGAAGGCACACACAGAGTCAAATTAGATTCGGAAGGAGAAAGAAAAACGAAGATGATTTCCAAGTGAGTGTAAATAGGGGAAGAAGGGCTGCTAAGCACCAGAACACAACCAGACCAGGGAATCCACAATGTAGTCTACGAAGAAAAACCCGGGTATCGGAAAACTCATGGCTGTTAGACTTCAGGGAGCTTTTAGGCTTGACTATTACTCCAGCTAATGGAATGAGGTCTGGTCTTCTCTTGCCTTCTCTACGAGCACCAACTCGTCCACTAGAGAAAAGCATTAGACAATCGACCAAGAAACAATCTAATGGAATCTCTGAGCACTCTCGTCTGCCCATTAAAATGAAATAGCGTTCCGGTCAAGGGACTTATCAATCTTCCTCCAGGCCAGAGCACAGCAAACCAAACCATACATACATCCATACATATCTCTCTATATATACATTACAAATATAACCAGCTACATCCTACACACACACATCCCTATATATAAGTATTAAGTATCCCACGCACACTAACATACATTCATGTATGTGTACTGCAGGCAACAGTACATTCGGAGATTTCCTTCAAGTCAACTCAACTCAACTCAACTGCAAGGATCACACAGACGGACATTCTCCTATCATCTTCATTCTCTTCCCTTCTCCTGCCATCCTAGTATTCTCATCTGGCTACATGGCCTACTACACTCCCGCTCTCTCTCATATCATACAAATATCTACCATTCACATCTCAAGCTCAATCTTCAGACTCACTTCACCGTTCTGTTTAGTCGCCGACGTCCACGCCAAACTGCTACTACCACTGTACTCCTAAAACAGACCCAAGCAAAGCACCAGGCATAAAGCACAACTCTAGTATACTACCACAAATACTGTGACTCCAGCATCCTCAACTTCCATGTCCCTGCATTGCATCACATTACATCACATTTCCTCCCAACTTTCTATTTTCTCCAATTCCATCAAATGAAATGCAATGCAACTCTATCTGTATGTATCTGGCTTGACTTGGTTGGATGTTGTATGGACTGGAGTTAGTGTAGTATATCTGTAGGTACTAGACACATTTGAAATGCTGAATGTTGAATCCATACGGAATGAAATGAAGTAACATTATGAACTCTGTGAATGTCTCCTGCCAATGCTACCATATCGTCATTCCAATGTCCTCTTGTGCTTCCGATCCGGATATGCCTTCCTAGTCCACGTCCAACAAAACCACCCAAAATGGCCATTCCTATCTCATTCTCATTCCAGCTCATCCGATGATACCACTCTGCCGACTTTTCATTTCCGTCTAGACTCACTTTGCTTGACTCTCACAGTCACTCTACCATAAGCCCTAGCAAACGATTCCTCCTACATTCACGTAGACACAAAATGTACTTTGTAGTACTTGTATTACTGTGCTCATTGAATTGTTCAATGCACACGAGTAAAATAGCATACCTAGTTCAGTAAGTAAAATTCCTTTCGTTTCACTTTCAAGCTAAAAACGCTAGAAACCATGCACTATTACTATTTGTATTGCTATAGAGTCCAATTCAACGAAAGAATCTAATTCAACATTGTGTTACAAGTTACACAGCTATGTGCATGATTATTATATATTATTTACTTGTATCACAATGTACAACGGAATGGTCTGTGTGTATGAAAAGAATGATAATCATAGAAAATGGAAGAGAATAATGTAATATAAATATGTAGCAAGTCACTAAGAATGAAAATGAGTGTATAATCCGTGCTATGAATGCATGTTTATGCATAATAGAGTATTGTAGGGAGAGTGATAAAGCAGATAATCAAAATATGCATGCATACGACTCTTTTCTTCTCTGTCTACCTACCTACCCAACAAACACCAAAGCAAGGCACAAGCCAAAGCCTGAAAAACTATCTGTGTATAAAATATATTATGCACTTAATACTTATATCCATACATAGCTGTATCAAATGGTGTTTCATGGCTTAATGCTTATTTTCTGTATTCATAAGTGTATATAGATTCACTACATTATATTCTTAGTATCTACAAAACATGCACACACAAAGCCAAAAAGAATGCCGAACGATCGCTTCGTCGAGATGAAGGAACGTTCGTTGTAAACTGTAAAGCTGTAAGGACAATACTTGTATAAGCAAGCGGATTCAAGTGACAATGTGATTCTCCATTCTTGTCTTATAATAATAATAATATCATGTTGTTTGGTTATGTACATACATACACTTACACACTACAATGCAATGGTGAAGTTACTATATTGTTACTAGGTATGTCCATACACATAGTAGAGTTTGCATAGTAAAGTACAATATGACTTGGTGCTATCCTATCATCACAACATCACAAATGTAATGCTAAGGCTGGGCTTAAATCAATGGGACATTAGCTATTCATAAAATTTCATATATCGCAGCGCTTCACCGCATTAAAACTAACAAAGTCCTGAGTCAAAACTTGGTTGACTTCACTCCTCGGATTTTTTCACTACATATAGGCAAGTCACTATCCCTTTGTACACTAAAATACATTACGTTGAACTCCACATGCTCTTAGCATGGCAGATAGCTATAGGTATACAGCACTACGAACATGTACTTGTAAAAACATTATATTTAGATGTGTATAGCATTGACTGGGAGGTTTTGAATATTTCATAAGCAGCACAGTGCCGTTTCTTTCTACACCGACTTCATTTCACAAAATTCTAGTTACCGAGACCCATTACATTTTCCATGATATGACATGATAGGAAAGGAAACGATACACATAATCAAAGGAAAGATTTCACTTTGTATATTATATAGCATGGTGGCGAGGTGAAGTTGCCCTGTGTAAAATACTACGAGAGTTTTGTTGAAGGGAGCTCAAGAGTCGGGTAGTTTAGTTTTGTTGAATTTCGGCACAGTAAAAGTAGAGTAGTGTCTGTATGTACATGTCCGTAGAGTAGTATTTTGTATGTACAATTTCAATCTTTCATGATTTGAGCTATGCTCACACAACAGTAAATACGTTTGCTGTTTTGGCAATTTAACGCTGCACTACCAGCGTCAGTGTCTATTCTATTGCTATTGCCACTCGTAAACATAAACATTCATTCATGTGAGTGTGAACGAGGAGAACCTTTCCACAAAGTCAACAGCTCTGACTGGACATTAGGCACTTGTTAGCCTAACTTAACTAAACTGGAGTAAAACACATAGGAGCAGTGTGTGGCAGACACAATGTAATAAGAGGGATGTTGTTTTCTGCTACATACTTCTACTGGTATGTGTGTAGTAATGTTAGTGCTACATGTACATACATATACAATGAAGATGGAAATGCTTATATGATTTCCTACACTATTCCTTTATTCCCGGTGCTATTCTCGGTCATCTCTCGCCCGTTGTTACAACGTACGTTATTGAAGAGAGAGCATGAGATGTGCTAGTATCATTTTATTGTTGGCTAACAGGCAATAAAAGACGTATCGTCGCATTGCATTGCCTCTTCTACGGCTCACTAAGGCCCGATTCTGGTCGTCTGAATGACCATTCCCCAATCCACATCCATAGTCACCGGAGGAAACAGAGTCATTGACAAGACAAGGGAGATGCACATCACACAAGCTTTCACATTCACATCAATGTCTGTGTACAACTACCGTGGAGACTACCTATTGCTATACATACATACTCTATATGCTTTACACGTTACGTTCAGTACCTACATGTAATATACCACTCCTTTTACCTTTTTCCGTCTTTAACTTTGCCACTCTATCTATAACCGGGTTGTGTTCACCAACTAGTCAAGAGCTGTGCTCGTAGCTAGTCGTGGAGAAAAAGCGAGGACATGAAAGAATAAAACTCTGTGTCTACAACTTGAGCACAACCCCATGATTTGCACATAGGGAATAAAATGTAGAGCTAAGAGCCATTACGATTCGCAAAAGCTCGTAAAATGTACATTTAGCTCAAGGAGTCACTTCTCGGCCTTTTCTTTCCCCTATTTCTATTTTTCATACAATCATCAGAGTATCTCTTGTCTTGTATTTACTACTTACTCTACTTATGGTTCAATCTCCACTCTCTCTCTCTCTCTCCTACTTACTTCTACAAGATACTTACTAATACCATGACACATACACACAAGAAACATTTACAATTGTGCGTTTACATTCCAAATCCTCAAACATGTCTCACACAGTGCTCCATATGTATTATTTGACTTGCACAGTGACGTAGTTTATTTTATTACATTGCCACTATTGTACTCTAGCAATCTCTTTACACACAACACAATAGACTGATTACATAATACTTCAAAACTCAAGCTCCACTGTTCTGTATATGTATGTATGTGTTGTGAGCAATATTTGCTTTAATATATTCCACCTACATGTAGTGTCTATACACTACGTGTACACTATACATACATTTATGTAAGCCTCTATTCAATATTTACAGCCATAAATACTTATAAGCTTTTGTGGCATTTCTATTTCTATTGTAGATATTCCGATTACGAGAAAACCTGTCAGGTTCTTGACGATGAGTGCTATACTGCAATTACAGTTAATACCCACCAATGCCTTATACACATACACATGAGAATTACACTCGTAATACACACATATCATATCTATAGCAGGTTGTTTGGAAACTTCATTCCACTTGAGTTGATTTAAACCATTAACGGGTGACTCGTCGGAATTTTGACTCCTTTTGTGTTCCATGTATTATTATTCTTGGATGTAATGCACTGGAAGCCTTTTCTTTCAGCTGACTCTGACTTTTCTTGTGCCTCCATGCCCTGACCTAGCTTTAAGTGACTTTAAGTGCTCCTTCTATTATACTGACACACACTCACACTACAATACTAATGTAACAATCATATCGTAGAGATATAAGACACTGTTCCAGAAATAAATTCTACTATTGAGTTACTGTATAAAACCATCAGATTGCATGTAATAGTAGTATGTAGTAGAAATCATATTATAATGGAAAACAAGCGGATGAGCCGGAAAGGAAAACTAAAAGTCTTTACTTTACTTGAGTTCAATTTGAAATTACTTTACTTTACTCCTGTAGTATCTGTAGTCTGTTTTGTCGTTGTATCATCTGTACTACACTTACAACAGTATACAACAACTTCCAACGGGGCGGTAATCACTAACATCAGAAATGTTTCCCAATTACACAAAAGATTTTCCAGTCAAGTCAAGGCAACCCTAGAAATGTGTCGATTGTTATCATACTACTCTTCTCTGCTCGGAGCTGAATGTTTGTACGAAATCTTATAAGCCGGACTAATGGAGCTCCTTCCTACAACTACAGGACAGAAGCTCCTATCTCTACCACCGCCACCACCACTACCACTTTCATACAAATAAAACCTAAGCAAAGCAACCCTCTTTTTGTACACTGTGTAGATTATGTATCGCAATACCTAATAGTATATATAGTAGGTAGTTGTATGTAGCAATAGCAATAGTGCAAGAACTAATACAATACATGGAACATTTGCTCTCTCTCTCTCGCTCTACTCATCTGATCTGTTTTGATCTGATCGTTTTCCCTCACAATGCTAATACTCAAAGCGGATTTTAGACCAAGAGATTTCTACTATTCGTCAGAGCCAAATCAAACAAAGCCAAATGCCTGATGCGTTCATGAAGCACCAAGCAAAATCAACTGTGTAGTATAATACAAATGTATATGTAATCTCAAACTGTAGCTAACAATGAGTAAAGTATTTTTGTGTATTCAACTCTAGCCCTCTGTGTCCTCCAAGTGCACATGACTTGGCTTGGCTCGCTGACTTACCGACAGTCTGACTCAAATGATCATCGTAATTGGTATTTACTAATAATCTTTCAGGGCCAAAGGCTATACTCAACTTTCAGCGACTTACGACTACATCAGCTCAGCTTATGCTTACATGAGCATACCTATTTCACTATCTGTATTTCCACTACCCATGCATATTGCATACCTTCTCTAGAATTACTATAACAGTAACCTACACGTATTTAATCCTTGCGTTCATTTACATTAACAGCAAACTGCAATGCTAGCATTACTACATGTAGTAATAGTAATAGTGACTCGGCTTCCACACAGCTGCTCCAGCTATTTAGTCACAGAGTGGAAAAAATTTGCAGCAGAGCAGAATGCCGAATCCGGGTATTTGCAAATGAGCTATGCAGACATGGAATGAGGATCAAAGTACGCGTTTCGCCATAATAGCTCTTCCTTTGAACATATCACAGCACTATATATACTACTATGTGTCATTCATGCCAACAATATAACATGATGCATATTCTTATGTAAGTAGCAGATGAAACTGCGGATCAACATGTATCAACACATGTACTTCACATACTACAATACAGTATCTCACATAATAGTTTTTGCACTATATAAAACATTTTTACAACACATATGTTGCGTTTCTATGAGTGTCTTGATATAAATACAGCGTAATTTACTTACAAGAGATTTTCAACTTGTGCTCCAATTCTTATTCAAAGAATCACAAGAACAACTAAGTACATACAGTACACAGATAGTACGAAATTCGTGGAGTATAATTAAAGACAGACTTTTGCATACCAGAATAACACCTCTGTGGAATATCTGTACAAGAGTAGCGGTAAAGCCATGAGTTTATATATGCGAGCAATGTGCTGTGTTTATAATCTACACGGTATTATTATCTAAAGACGAAAGTACGAGAGAGAGAGAACATTAGGAGTATGACTGTATGTATTCGTGTAGAATAGACTAATAGTGAAAAGACACCGCGATATTGAATATACCTTTGGGATCTTTGCTTCGTTCGTTAGTGATGATAAAAGGAACGGCCCATCATGCAACTAATGTGAGACGACTTGTAGTGATGCGGTGGAAGTTAACTATAGTGCATGTACATTTTGTACATACAACAACATCACCATGCTATAACGACACAACATAACATACATTATGTTTCAGTCTTACTAATGTAGTATTGTAACATAATGTTACTACAAGCACTATGAACACAAGTAGGTGGAGTAGCCTCAAGAAGCAGTTGGAATGTATGCACATTAAAATTCCGCGCATTTCATTTCATTCGAGAGAAGACTGGAACTGGATGTTGTTGTGGCCTGTGTAAGAGTATTGTGCTTCAAAAGAGTAATATCTGAGTGTATAAACATATATAAAAGTTTATATTATATCCTCATGCTATGTACAACTTGTGTTGTTTTGTGTAGCACCACTCTGAATTCATTTCAATTTCAAACTTGCTTGGCTAAACATTAAAACAATGTAGGTACTTTGATTATCTCTATGTACATACTAAGTATGCATGCATTTTGTACGCAGCCAATTGCTTTGATATACATACATGCATACTTAGATTGGAGAGAAGCTTTGCATTCTATAAAAGTATAAGTATATATATACGTACTGGAACAGGGAACTTTTCTGTGTATTGTATACCTAATATAAATACAGAAATGTTTACGCTGTATTGTTTTGTTGCGCTGCATCTAGATGCAACTTGTCTTGACGAAGAGCACAGGAAAATAAGTTAGTTGTAAGATAGTAGCAGGAGCGTTTGCAACTACATGATCAAGATCAGATTCCTTTGCCAACATTTACTACAATTATGAGTGTATGTGCGAAAGTATTAGAGCAATTACAATGAGATCGTAGGATTTAGGTATGTCATTGTCAGCACGTAGATTGCACAACCTCACTATTTCTCTAAATAATACACACTCACATAGACGTAGCTATATATACACACACAGAAAATGATTTTACTACGATATCTAAGAGTGAGTGTTGTCTTGTACTTTAATGTGTAATCTAAAATAAGCTTTTATTTATCTGTTGCGAAACAGCAAAGTGCAAAACCGTAGTCGTAGTTAGCAAAAGAAAAAAATAGGAAATTCTGAAATAAGTACATGAGAAAATGTTGCTTTAAGTATTTTTCCTTTTTTCTTCGTCGTCACCCTTGCAATTCCTTTGAAAAAATGTTTTAACGAATAACACTGACATAAAAATAGCACGAGTATGTGACGAGGATATGATCAAAGTGTTAAATATATTAGAATAGTGTGTTCGCATGAACTACTAACTCTAAAAGCACATGACGAATAGTCAAGAGGAGACAGACAGAAAAAGAGAGGAAAGGAAATTCATAACGTTCCTCTGTTGGGGTCGTGGACGTAAATCCCAAGGATCAGTCAAAGCCATGGCTCACTACACTAACACCACACGTACAAAGGACTGATATACCTTTGCTCCCTGTCATGTCGCCTGGGACTTCCAACACCAACCAACTCACAGTACAAACATCCTGTATGATGGCACTAACAATAGTAATAATGATAAAAGTAATATGTGATGTGATGTGATAGTATCTGTTGCTGAGAATCGATCGGATTCCTTCACTTGTGATTATTCACTCCATCTCACATAATTACTCTCTTGCACGAAAACGACCTGCGTATGTCTTGTATTGTCTTATAAATCTCATAATATAAGTAGCTCTTTACACGTACGTAGTCAGAACAAATATACCTAACTAATATTTGTATCATCACGTAAACAGAAAAGGAAAAATCATTACAAGGAAAGAACAAGGTAATCATATATAAGGTTCTAACAGATGTATTGTATGTATATACCAAGGTTTAGTACCTAACTTATATTATTTCATTACGTTCACTCTTATACAATGCAATCACATTGACTCGGTTTTACTAGTAAATATTGCCACAGCTACAGTAAAGATATCTCAACTCAACTCAACCCCTTGTACTGGTAGTGAGTGCATGTATGTGTGTATGTCTGGTCAGTTCAGCTGTGTTGCGTATAACTCTATTAACTTTATAGCTATATTAACCTACAGCTATACACTCCATTATATTAGCAATAAGGAAAATTGTACGGATGTATTTTTTCGATGAAGGTTTATTTCTGCAGCAGACCTGCCAATAAAGTCGTCTTGAGTCAGAAGAACGCACATACAACCAGAGATAGCTCCGGAGTTTGAATCCCTGGAGAAATGACCGGAGCGAAAATAAGGTTTTAATTCCGAAAACAAACACAACAGACACAGACAATCCTCTCCTTTGTGTCTATCTCTTGTATTTTCTATTATAACCTTGTATCAGATTTGATGGACCAACAAAACACAGTTTTTTCAGCCTACCAAACCGAATACATCGGAACAGCCATAGAGTTCACTTGCTTTGCTACGTACATACATACACGATATAAAGTCCAGAGGGATTTTTTGCCATACACTCTTGTACAGTATACAACCACGATTGCATTGCTACTTTATACAGTGCAACAAACTAGCAGAGTAGTATATAGTGCTACCACACTACTAATAGCAGTAAAAGCCAGCCTGACATCGTTGAGTTGCCCAAGATTACGATTACATGGACTTTTCTTGTTTTTCTGACTGTACACATACTTATAGTAGAACATAGAAGGAGCGTAGAACTGTGTAATACAATTCAATGTAATAATTCCGAAAAGAGCCTGGTGCACATAGTCCTAGATTCAGAAGATGTAAGGAGCATTAACTAAAAACTTGTATTTTCTGCTTAACTCTGTCAGTTTGGTTGGTGAGTTGGGACGGAATGAGAGAATAGCGCTAGAAGCACACAGAGACTTACATCGAGTTGAGCTTCTTATCAGAAGGGACGGGCTACACAGTCGAGGACATAAAATAAAATAGGAATGCAACCTTACATACATACTCTATGTACTGTTACAGTAAATGCAGCTCATATTAGATACATTACTATTATAATGCTGTATAAAATAATATACTTTAAGATATCATGTCCTTATACACACACACAGTTATAGTCAAGTCAAGCAAGGGCCATTTGGTCCATTTTGATTCAGAATGGATACGGACGGATGCTCTCCTCTTGGACCCATCACATCCATAGCTGGGCGAACTCAACTCAATTGTTGAGGTTGAGTTTTGATTTGAGCGAACTCAAAGTATTTCCACAAGGAT
>JAQFYB010000935.1:0-40315 GCA_034694085.1 Pogonognathellus longicornis
TATTATATTTACTGCTCATTCTTTACACAGATACTGCTATTTAATATCAAAAATATTTACTATGTATTTAATGATATTTTATACTTACAAACGATAGAGTTTCATCATCACCATAACTTTCATCATTGTTAAGATTAACAGTCTGCTGAAGACTTTCCTCATTGGAATCGAATTCTTCATCTTGACCAAGACCGCTGTCATCGAGCGCACTGGACGAGATCTCTTGTTTTGTTGGCTCAAATGGCACTTTAGTCGAATGACTGGAAGGACCAGCTTTAGAATTCTTCCCTTTTCCACACAAGAGGTTATTTTCGTATCTATCTACAAATATTCTACATTGGTCCAAGTGTTCTGCTGGCTCCCAGGTATTATGACAACTTTAATTAACAACAAAAAATATTTTTTTAAATATTTACAATTTATTTATAACCAATGCCTCTCTTTTAGTGTTCTACAGGCCTTCTACCAAAAGACAAATACCATTGCATTATTAAGAATGGAGTCTTTCGGTAGGAGGCCTGTTTTTTAAGAACTCTTAAGAGCAGCATTGCTATGTTACATTTACATGTTAACATTTCAATTCATTAATACCTAATAACAATTAAAGTAAGTGAATTAAAACAAATGTCAAGACTTACTCATCCCACCCGATCCACTTGATCAAGTACTCTTTCCCCGACTTTTTATTCTGCCTGTGCTGTCTAATTGCTTCAACCACATACCGTCCATCCTGTAGTAAACCCGTTGTCAGATCAGGGGTATCGTTTTTGACGCGACGTACTTTATTAGGTCGCTTGTATTTCAATCCACTCCGAGACTTAGTTTTTCTCAATATATGCTTTTGAAGACCATCTTCATTAGATGACGATGGAGAAATTATCACTTCCTTTTTACTTAAATTAATCTTTAACTTAATAGTTTTGTCTTCTTTCTTTTCGTCCGTGATGTTAATCGTGTTTGATTCCATGATTTTTAGAGAGGAAACCTAAAATATAAAAACTGGACACGTTCGAAAAAGAAAAAGCAACCTAACACAGCATTCTACTATGAGAATGTAAATAATATTAGGAGGCTTTAGCCTTGAAAACACCGATTGGCTGCCGCTGAGGGGTTTTTTATTTTTCAACATACGAATATGATTCTAAATATTTAGAACACGCTCTATCAGTTTCTTACGGACCATTTATTTTTGGTGAACTATTAGAGCCAGGTCAAAGTTGACCAATTATCATGTATAGTTGCATTTTTCTCGCAAACTAAAGGGAAATTCGAAAATATTATAGACGCCAAATATGCTCAGTTTATTAAAAGGAACATTTTGTATATTTCACTTTTTCCAAAATTTGTCAATTTATGGGAAATCGTATTATCTATCAGATGTGTAAATAAAAAATTGGTAATGGATGGGAGCCGCGCGGGTCAAAATTACGATTTTAATTATTTTCCCTAAAGTGCACAAAATAGAGATGGGAATGAGTGAATGAGTATCAATGAAAGCTAAGCAGTAGATCTAACCTCCGGGCGTGTTTATGTTTCGCTCTCAAATCCCATCTCAACTTTTAGAATCAGATGAGTAAGTGGTGGGGGGAATTCAGAAAAAATGATAATTTATAGAAATGGTTTGTCAGTCTGTCTGGTCTGGTGTGGTAAATGACTGAGACTCTCAAGGTAAATTCTGAATCAGTTGAGTTGAGTCTCAACTTTCAACTGATTCAGAATTTACCTTTACTTAATAAAAAATTAATATTAATCAAATCACTAAAATATTATGTAAATTTTAGCCATGTTTTACATAATATTACATACCTATAAACAAAGGGAGTGACGATTTACTAGTATACAAAAGACAGCAGGGTGACGAACAATTTCATTTGGTATATAGAAAATATAGATAATGTTCCTGGATAGCTGATCTAAGGAGCTTAATGAAATCCTCAACCAGGGCTTTAGATTAACCCCGTAGCGAGCTAAAAACTCTATCCATTGCTAAATGACTATTTAATGTCCCACACCGGAATACTCAATTCAGAATACAACAATAGAATGAATGGAAATGCTATGCTACCCACGGACCTGAGAAAGAGGCAGGATCACACAATCACACCCCAACAAGTATTTGGTGTATTTCTATTCTTGTAGTCCCTTTATAAAACTCACTCACCTCTCTTTCAATTCAGGAGCCTACTACAATCATAAAACGCAACGAAACCAACAAATACTTGGCTGCTCATTGAATCAGATTGAATGAATGAAGCGAGAATGGAAAATTTGACTTAACACAGTACACAAAACATTCTAAATGAGAATGATCCTTCATTTCATTGTCAAATCAAATCAAATCAGATATTATCCTGGATCCCCTCCGTTTCACCATTATTTCTACCACTTGCTATTCTCTGAATTCATCCGCAACAAAACAGGAGTGATCCCCGAAAATAGACAATCGGCAGTCATCATCTCATTTCCGTCTCCTTTCTTGCCAGCATCATTGCATTGTTTTATTGTGGTTCCAGGTTCCTATCCTTCAGGCATAGTTTTGTACTTTTCAGCATACAGGGTATTATTTATTATACAACGGGAGAAATTTAACTTAAAAATTTGGGAGGTCTAGGTCTACCGATAGCAGGATATAATTCTATGAACTAAATATATACAGATGTATAGTAAAGTGTGGTCCTTGTGCGTTATCTTGCTGCTCTTTAGATTCACATACGTGATGCGTGTGTCTGTATTCTGTAAAGACTAATAACTGACAATGAGAGAAGTTGAATGAGCCTCTTGTGTTCCTGCAGACAGACAGACCACCGAACTAGGCAGATGGATGAGTATGAGATTTATTCTATTCTATTATTTGACCGTACGGGCGTTTTGTGACGGTATGGTTGTAAACAGTAATACGATTATAAAGCTTAGTAGTATGCAGTGGCAGTAGTGGCATGAGGATGATATAAAGTCGAGTTCCCACTTTTCCCAAAGGGTTAGGTATGTTATGCTACAGTTCTATTATATTATGTGTAAAGCACATTACGAAGCTCACCATTCTCATTCCTTAAATCGGGTGCGTTCTCTTCTGAAATTACATCATTTATAACATGTCTCAGTTCAAATGTAGTAATATGCCGAGGTGGTTTCAAAATGCAATGTTTGTATACGTAGCAGCAGTACGTCCACAACATAGGTACAGCAAAATTATTTCCAAGAGTAATAGAAAGCCACTTCCCAGACACCATAATATTCTTCTATTATTACTAGTGTAAAGTGAGACTTGGGCACTTTTGGCACACCATGCATTCGGCATGAAGGTAGTAGGATTGTATGGTAATGGTAGTAATAAGGTTGAAGAAGGTTAGCTCTTCTGACTATTGTGGCATATTAAATTTTCATCCCTCATCACACTCCCTTCATAAACGAAAATTAAGGCAGAATGCGCACTCTGCGAGCTCAATTTTGTTTTAGTAATGATAGAATACTTTGGCAGAACTTGGTTTCAGCAAATTCTCTTATCACTCTGATCTTATTATTGTGTTAAGGAATGTTAACAGATTCACAGTGAATGAAGTGTATTGAATTATAAGTCTACAGTGTATATAAACAATGAGGATTTGGTGGAACTGCTTCCTTATGATACGCTACTACATAAGTCATAATCCGACAAGAATAGTAGAATGATTACAAAATTGCCTAATTTTGAAAGCCGCAAAAATGGGAATACGATACTAGCACACTATTAGTATATACAGAATAGTATAGGTAGGTATACATTGCAATCATAATAACACACTCAATAATGTTGGGACTCTTGTGTCACATTGCCAATTCTTGTAGAGGCAACATTAGCGATAGTGATGATGACTAATAAATAAATGGAATCCAATTACAGTCTGTACACAGTGTATATTATTCATCTGCAAATTACTGGAGTTTATTCATCAGGAAATGAACTATAGGTATTGGAAATAATTCGCTTCCATTTATTCCGCACTTTTGTGCTTTGTTACCGCAACGGTATGCATAGCAGCTAAACTAATTTAAAAGAGCAAATTCAATTACCTGTACCTAAGTTAAGTATATTATTGGCATATACTATAGTACTGTGGAATTTAATTGTCTTTTTTTGAAATAGGACGAGCATTCAAGTTTGTATGATCAGCATTAAAAGCACAACAATAATATCGACTTGGTGTATAATATTATATGGATGAATAGTGAAAGCACATTATACTGTTGTATAACATGTTAGAGTAGTTTGACAGAAAAACACATTATCTTTCGTCGTGTATATGCCAACTCAAATTATGCACGGGGAAGTTGTTAGGATCCGTCAGTTTTTTATTTCGGTGATTTTCCATGGAAGCACACGGGCGACGAGCGAGCCACGACAATCATTAAAAGTAAAGTAGGTAGGTAGTGTAGAATTTTAGGATGCATACCGATGTATATTCACTCCCGGTCGAGCAGGTCGAAAGACAACAGACACAAATTGGAGATCCTTGTTTTGTTCATGGTTTGGCTCATTCGGCAACACATTACTCTCTTCACATGCTTATACCTAGTGGGAAACCATTATTTCATTGTTTAAATCCCTTCTGACCATACATACTTTGCGTATTCATGGAGAAGACCAGGCTGTCCAGTTGTATACTCGCAGCAAGGCTGACAGGACAGGATATTAACCCTAAAATTGGAACAGAAATAAGCAAACAACGAACGAGAAATGTCATTTACTATTTTACATTCCAGCTCGTGGATATCATTAGTGTTTCCACTTCGACATCTCATTGTCATGTCAGTCTTAACCCGACCAACCCAGTTACAGCTCAGACCTATTGTCATATGTAGTTAACCAACAACCTAGGTATTCCTATACATACCAATAATACATACTTCTATGCATAATACAGATACCTACCTAATATGTAGCACTTCACCACAAAGACTATAATATTGCTTACCAACTGCCAATGCCAACTACTTATGTAGCTGCTATCTGTACAGTTATAGGCTTCCATACTATATATAAAATTTATGCTACAAACCTAATGTACTAATAATATTATACGTTTTACGAGCAGGTACTGGTAACTGAGTAGTAGAAAGTTACTAGAGATAGTTTGTTCCAATTTCACCAATGCCTAAATTACGCAGGCATTTTCTTTGTTTGGAGTAGGAAAGCTCTATACTAGTTAATACAATGGTATCATAATTCACGGATTAAAGTTACCTACATTAGCAAGCAAGCCATAAAGATCTCTGGTTTGCTAAGCTACCAAAAAGTTTGGTTGTTGGGGCTGCCCTATGGGTTTGGTTGGGTTGTATGAACAGTGTGTCCACTTGTGAAAGAGGAGGAAGCATTATAATGACATATATTTAAGCTTTTCATCACTCAGTTGTATTCTGTGACAGAAGTCGTTCTCTGCGAATCTCTCTCCCATTCACATTACCAAGGCTTTAATTTCCACTGGGACCAACAAACACTAAACACCATACTGTTGTGCTTGAATGTATATGTATGAGCTATAGTCCAACTTGTATAATATAGTATTTCATCAACTTGCTACTAGAAAGGGTACTAAAGGGTAGGGAGAAGTCTACTAGTATTCTACTAGTAGAAGAATCAGAGAGAGAGAAAGTCTATTGAATGTTGAACAGGTTCCAGCATATTTTATTCCAGTATATACGTATCCTATTACTCTTTCTTTTAAACTCACAATCAGTAGTTTTGCAACTCACAGTAGTGTTCGCTATTTGGCGGATTCCGCATTCCATCTATTTCACAGAGAACCCAGGCGGGGTTTCCTCCGTGAGTATTATGTTCCTTTGATTGCTGTCTAGTGGATTCGGATCCTAGTACATAAAAGGAAAATACTTTCCCATTGCTTTGAATATCATGCAGACACTGGCTGTTCTAGTTTTCATTTTCCTCTGTTTACATTTAAAGTACTGATCCACCACTACTGTGTTGACAAATAAATTTCCAATTTCCTCATTACTCTACCTATTTCAATTTCACGAATTTTCCCTTTATTATTACAATTACATAAAAGTAAAATTAGACAATAGCTCAGTCAGCCGTGGATAATTTTGGCAGACTTTACTTTTTAATTTCACTTCTTGTTTTCGCTCATTCATGACAAACTAAGTTTGCAAATGCAAACTCATGTTTTAGAACTCTGGTACCTACTACCTACCATGGTTCAATGTACTGCTTGGTATGAACGAATATAGGACTGTAGTAATAGTAAATCAGAGAGTCCAGAGCAGAAAGTTTTATATTGTTGAAGAAGATTCGGATGTTAAATTGCAAACAGACAAATGAATCTGTAACATTATTTACTTTTCTCATCAAGTACTCTGGTTATTAAATATTGGCTACAACCTTGGAAAATTGCCCAGAGAATGTGAAAGCTATTGTGCTAACTTCCCATGACTGTGAGTGGCAAACTTTTCATTTCATGGAAACTTATTATTTCAGCGGCTAGGTATTTTCTGGACTGAAAATTGAAATGGATGGGAAGTGAGATTGAATTGGATGATCTGTAGCATCACATCGGTGAGTAAACCAACAGAATTCATTTTAGGAGCTACACAGTGGCAATATATTATTCTAATACAAATAGATATCATCCACTTCACTTGTTACGGTATTATATTGTACTTTGGAGGCTACGGTCCGTTTCGGATTCTCTATTAGTGTATAATTCCTAGATTTAGACAGATGGTCAGTGCCTAAAGAGAGTGAGAGAGCGAAATGGCTTTTTAATTAGATCCAGACAAGTGATAATTATTACATTGCGATGTATATACGATCCCATGTACAAACTATACGTAACGTATACATACACATTTTATTGAATTGACTTGCAACAGAGAATCAAGAATATTCAGCGCTTGCAGATACTTTCAGCGTTCGCATTCACTCATTCCTAGACCTAGATCCTTCTATTATTTCAGGAAGGCTGCTGGGATGCATTCCATCTGTATAATAAATGTATCACATCTTCCTAAGTGACTCCACAATCAACTTTTGGTATTAAATATCTGATAATACTCACTTGTCACATAATATGGGGTAACTATGTACATATTATTAATACATGTTATAAATATGAAACAAAACAGCATTTCTGATCAGTATTATGTAATGTAAAGGTTTTAAAACAACAATAATGTGCATATAGGTACGTAGAGGTCGAACCATTTCATTTATTTAATCATTTTTCATTTCATTTCATTAGGAATGCATTTCATTTTCATTTCATTAGGAATGTATTTCATTTGTCAAATTTTCATTTCATTAGGAATGCATTTCATTTTTCAAATTTTCATTTCATTTAAATGGCAAAAAATGAAATGGTCCGACCTCTATAGGTACGTGGTTCATGATGGTACTAGAAGACAAATGTAATAAAATGAATGTGTTCATCGTGGAAAGGCATGGCAAATAATTTTGTTTTCTAAGAAAGCTTGGTTTTGACAAAACCTATACTAATGTAATTTTGTTGATGAAACTTTTCTATGCATTCAATTTCACAATTTTAATTTCATTTTGGTTACGGGGCGTATTGATCTTGGGATACCTAGATACCTTAATAACCTTAATACCTACCTAGTATTGTATTGTAGAAAAAAGTTTTTTCAATTACTTCAGCTAAGCTTCGATAAAGAATATTCATGTAGGTAGGTACCTGGAGCTACATTTAGACATGTAGTAATCATAGTGGATTGGATTGTAATGCCAAATGGTTAAGTAATGAAACTGAAGTTAAGTGGAATTGTTCATGTCTCTTTTGTTTTCCTTAAAGCACAGAGCACTGAGCAGTATTATAAAGTGACTGTAATGTGGTGGTACAATTCTATTCACGTACACAACGTGATGTTTTCTTTGGATGAAAAATCGCATATCATCACAGAACATGAGATTCCACCGTAGTATTTTCTAAATCTATTCAACCAACTTGAATTGACAGATGAGAAAGGACCCAGAATCAAAAATAAATGGAATAGAGGGTTGAAATTGATCTTTGGTTGGTATACCACCACATGGTTTGGGTAATAGCTTTCCATATTGTAGTAGTATTAGCTATATCATCCTCATCCTCTTTCCTATTGTTTTAAGTAAACGTTCTCAAAGGGAAAGCTCAAATTGAGTAGGACGTCAAATACCATGGTTCCTACTAGATTTCACCACACATTTTGTCTGCCATGCTTTCTTCCTTCGTATCCCCACTGACTTAACTTGCAGTCAATTCCGCTAGCTATAATATCTGAATTTGTCAGCCGTTCTACGCTAAAAGGATGTGGTAGGCGTACTATTATTAATTTTGTGGTTCCATGTGGAATAACTGATTGTTCATTGTGAACAAATAAATGACACAATGAACTGGATGTCATCTAAAGGTAAACTGGTTGACTATATGTATATTACAACGAAGTATGAGCACATTATACAAACATAAGCGTAAATCTTGCTCTGTATGTAGAATAGAAACCTACTAATATGTACATTCACAAGCTGTGTGTGTGTACGTGTGCACATAACTTTGTCATAACTTAATTTTCTGCCCCTTTAAATAAACCAAACTTAATCTAGAAACTGAATGATAATTCCCAAATCTAATAACAATAGAATGGAATGAAGACATAGGGACATATATAATTTACAAACACACACACTTGATACACGACTACATATAACATAACGTTTGATGTATCTGCAGCTGGTTTCGTTCGTTTGTTCATTCGTGCGTGTTTGTAGTTTGCATTGTGGTGTATGAACTTTTAAACGCGTGATGACTGGCTTTGTAACTGAAGTAGACACATAGTAGTACAGAATCTAATGCTTAATGTGCATTTACAGATATGTAAACAGGGAAATGACATTTTATAATAAGGTAAATGTCATCACTAGGTATGTTATGTCATATATGAGTGTTGTACATGTATGTTTCCAATTTGCTTGTGCAACTCATGCTCTTTCACTCTATGCAGTGGCTGAATGTGTGCATGGCTTCACCATGCACGTTGAATTCAAGTTGTGAATGCCTTTCACTTAAGGACTCTCCAGGGAGTTTAATGTTAATTCCGTGAGAGCTGTTAACTACACGACGCATTCAGTAGAGTTGCATTACTTCACATGACATGACATCATATTACAATTAGATGAGTGAAGTATGTGGTATGTACTTGACTAGGTACTGTGGCTGAGTTGCGTTTCCGTTTCAGTACAAGTACATTCTACTGTAAGTATTTTGTACGTATTTTCAATGCAGTTCTACAACAAACCAAGTTTTTACCAGGTAACTAATTTTGCTCTATTTCCCTATACATTTTATTCAGTAGATAATAATATACACCTTGATGATATATACTGTAGATTATTTTGAAAACCAAGTTTATTAGAGTTCATATTGTGTAAATAACATTGCCTACAGCGTTTTGACTCTTTATATAGAATGATAATTATAATACAATTTACAGTCAACTTAAAATAACACCAAAGCTCTTGAGACTCTTGTCCAACACTCAACACACTAACGATTTGAACTGCAACTGCAATATCTCATATGCGCACTTGATCTTGATCAATGAACTTGTTATTTTATTAACACTTTGTGTTAGCTTTTATACCCACTGCGTCTACAACGTCTAACGATGAGAGAAAGTTGTATACAACATGAGATTCTTGTGAATTACAAGTTTGTTTTGTAGTGGTACGCACTGCCACTATCAAACCTACCTAGAAAGTTTTTTTTGATATTATTATTAGAATGGAAGTCTTGTTGTTATTACTTGTGTAGGAAAAGGTTGAGGAAAAGAAGAATGCATCGAATAAACTTTCCCTAATAAAAAACAGCACATAAACACTACAATACATTGTTCGAGGTAGTTGCAGTTACCTTCCGCTGCAGAGTTTGAGTGGGGGGAAGTAAAGTATGAAAATAAATCAGAAATTCTGTTGAAATGTATCAAATCTTCACTGCGGGTGGTAGTATGTGCCACTGCTCACACATACACTGAAGTTTTGTTTGCCAGACTCTTGAGTCCAGGCCGTTAGACACTCGCAAGTGGAAACAAGAAACACCCTCCCAAAATATTGATTTCAGATAAAGATAAGTTTTAATTCCAATTTCACCCGCAAAGATTTTTATTGCTTATAGTATACAGTACTAGTCAATATTGCACTGACTGCGGTTTTATACATACCTTTATAGTTACAATATTATTGCTATTAACTAGGTTGAGAGGTTTGGACTGTAATAGTACCTACGCTACAAATATGCTTAGGTACTATATATTGCTGTAACTCACTTTACCTTACTTTTACTAGTACAAGCTATAAAATTTATTTAAGCGTTACTTTAGCGTGTGACTCAAGATATGATATCACATCACTTTAATTTAATACAACATATTATAACATATGGAAAGGTAATAAGTGAAGATTGAAGTGAAAGCTACAACAAGAAATAAAATAATCATATAAAGTCAAGTGAAGCTGATAGTAACACAACGATGGATGTAATTCGTTGTGTAAGTATATTCAGATATCTTTACGACATATTTTCAGCCAGACTTTCATTTTATAGCTTATACAGTTTCGTGTGTAGTAGAGCATTATTACTACATGAGCACGACAATAGTAAGCCAATAGTATGTTTCATTACCACTTAAAACCGGTACCTGATTGCGAATGCATGCGGACCTTATACATTTCTACAGTCAAGTAAGTCAGCCAACCATTATTAGCGAGCACCTACAGGTCGTAAATGTATTATATTATATGAACTCATGTGGTCTACGCTCCACTTTTCTTTAAATAATCACAGGACGAGTCTTTTAATAGCATACAAGGTTGTTAAATAGTTTCTATAATTTGCCATTTCCTGCAGGTGTTCTGTTGTCGTTATAGATGAGTACTAAAATTTAACAGCAATACAGATAACATAAGCATGTATATTATGGAATGTAAATGTTAATGTACGTTCACCTTGTTTGCCTTGTTTTAATTGAAAATGAATCAGTTGAATGCGAATTGTCATTAGTAGAACTGCTCAAGTGAATAGAAAATAGCTTTACAATATCATAGTGCATAATGGTTCATATATGTACATACAATATGGTAATAATAGGTGAACTTTCAATAAAGTGAATTACGTAGGTACTACCAATATAGTATTTGAATAGATCTGTGTTGCAGATATTAGTATTATAACGGAAAACTTAAAACCAATAGAAATTGGCTGGGTTGTGCACAATTTCGGAGATAAGTACCTGGTTATGGGGCGAACTAACATTTGAATTGATTGTACATTACGGTAACAAGTTGAAGTGAGTATATGTTCTGACTCCTGACCTACTTAACTTGAAGTTAAACTGAAAACAACTATGCATTTCTAAACCAAGCACAAGAAGCGAGTCAGCGAAGTACCGCAGAATTTGACTAAAGTCTATACAATATCTATATAGAAAATTAATTCCGTAGATTGAAGTTAGAAATTCCTTTGATGTCCTTTGTCAAATAAGGGCCTTTCATTAGTACGACAGAATACTTTAAATTAGGTAGTAAGCATTCAGTAGTAGACAATAAGCGTAAACGCTAAATGAGAATCTTAGTGAGGTATTAGTTCATTTGATAAATAATCTGATAATAAAAATGTTTGATCAAAAATTGTCGAGCTTAAATTGTACTACATTGGACATTATATACCAAAATTAAATTCGAAAATTTTATAAAGGGAGATACATTATTAATTTAGTTTTAGTATCGTGTACCTACCTAGACTACCTACCTACCAAATTTTCGAATAGCAAGCAGAATGTTTATTTCCCTTATAAATAATAAAAACATCAAAATTCTCGAATCACACGAATAGTTACGATCTTTCACTCTTCCCTAAGTCCTACGGTGAAATTCATGTCTTTCTCAGACTCATTGTAAAGAGGGCTGAGTATTAACTTTCATTTCATTTCAGAACTTTATGACTTGTCACCACTCTGTACCGTTTTTGGGAATTGTCTGGATTGCTTTAGTCTGGGAACCCAAAGCCTCCATCTAAAACACCTACACAAGCAAGAACTAGAGAAAATGAACGTAAAAGTGACAGAACAGAACATGACAACAAGGAAAGGTTTGACAAACTTATATTGAGCCATAAACTTAATGTCTCTTTACTGAACATATAAAAAGCAATTCTCCTACAACACGCACTCGAGTAAAATGAAATGAAATGAGGAGAGACATTCAGAAACCAATAATTCTGGAGGAAATGGACAACCCGAAGAGAGAAATTGGATATTTAAGAATATATATAGAAATGACCTGAGGATATACTTCACCAAAAAACTTCACCAAAAATATCCTAAATATCTACACTCCTTTATACCTATATAACCAGCAAACTCGTGTACCTATATAAATAAGTAGGTATGTACACCTACGTATACAGATAGTGCAAATGTTAAGAAAAATAGAAAATCTTACATATGAAATTTTTATGCACATGTCTTCGTTATGTTCTACTCAATCCCTCTTTATTCTGATGATGTGGCGTTAGGTGAACATCAAATTCGTGTAGATCATCTACGCACTCAAGAATACCTATACCAATCCATCTTTACACACACCCCGTAAAATGCGTTGTTATAAAGTTGGCACGTTTTTATTCAATATTGTAGTGCAGCACCAATAACACTGGTAATGCTAATACCCACATTTTAGGGGAGAAAGTGAAAATAGCATCATACTTCTATATTTCTATACATCTACGAGTGTTATTTGTGCGATTATCTATCTCTATACAAGGTGAATTACATTCATTTTGTTAGTACGTTAGCTATAGGATAGAAATAATCACATAGATAGACCGATTTCCTACTTCGTAACTATTAAATGATGCGCGTAGCTTTTGTCGTTATGTTTTTGTATAGCGGTATTATAAACTCCACATGTGTGTTTGCACACGTACACGCATTGTGTGTGTGAATGTTGTAGTAGTTTCCTAAAAGGCTTCTTAGTGTAGTAGTAGTATTTCTAATAACGACGAGGGAAATTACGCAATATCTTTATTGCCTTGGTTTGGCATAGTAGTAGAAGGAATGGAAGGTCATGTATGTAGATAGTAATACTAATGTTCACTAAAGATATAGATTGTGTACATGCACCAACAAAGTGCTAGACAAGACACATCCATATTCGTGTTCTTCATTCCCTATTCTTCCTTTCCTTTTACTTTCATTCTACGAACGAAAATAGATGGTGCATCTCTAAATATATCTTAGCAGTTATATATAACATCCTTTTGTAATAAGGCAGTGCATTCAATCTAATAGTAGTGCAGTAGGGTCTACGCACAGAGAAAAGCACTTGTAATAAGCAATGTACAACACGGAGAAGCAATAGAAAACTAAATTGTCTCTTTTGAAGGTTTCGGGAAGGAAGACCCTCTTTTATTGTGATTCCGTGGTCTTTTCGTCCATTGTCCATCTTTCGTCTATCCGCCTAATTCTTGTACATAGGTATAGGTAATAATAGTGTGTGTAGTATGTGTGAACGACATGACATGACAGATCTTTGGTTGAATACCGAATACATTTGACCCTCTACCATTTAAGAATCTATTGACGAAAGGACGAGGGTATAGTCCATCCTCCTGCATCCCCTCCGTAATCGCTTTGGTAAATATAATTAAATGCATATCAGTCAACTCAGTCCTCTTGTCCTGGTGTGTGGTCCCCTGATCTCAGTCTGAGAGTAAAAATACATAGGGACGCTACGTTACTGTAATATCAATTCATGTGTGTCTTATCTACGATGTAGCTATCTACTTTTCCGTACATTGTCAAAAGGAGAAAATTCATTTTAGAAATTATGTTCAGTAAAAAGTAATATATTGAAGCTTATCCATCTTATCTTATACCGAGGTTATATTGTAGATGGGTGAATGGGTGTATTCCCTATTTGTAAAACCACTGTGTAGTATTTCTAATTTCTAGGTTAACCCCAACCTACCTCAGGGACTTAAAACCGCCGTATTATATTATGCCAGTCTTATTAGTCTCGTAACTCTAGGTATAAGTAAATGAAAATTCGAAATGTTCTACTATTCTACTACAATACGTCATAAAATGGTTTGTGTCAGTATATATAAGAGTAAAGTATACCAGTCAAAATATTTAATGATATTTGTCAAGCACTGAAGACCAGGCTGTGGACAAGTAGTAAAATAATAAATTGACTTTACTCAATACATACTACACTCTTATGTACAGGACTTGCGTCTCAGAAGAATATCCATCATATTGTGTGTAGTACGGTTCTTTCGTGCTTTCTATGCTTCTTACACACAAATTCATCATTATGTTTAATATTTGCCGTCTGAAATGGGGAAATTGGGAAATATCTTGACTTGACAGGCAAGTAGTGGGGGAGAAATGACAATCGTGAAAGTCGACTCATCTACTAGTAGTGTAGTAAACTTAGACTGACATCACTCAGACAAGCTAGAAGGTACGAAGTCTAACCTCTTATTGCACTCAAGCACACAGGATATTTTTTGTTGAGAGAGATTTTTGTGGACACGAGGATAAAGATGATGTAGGGAGGTGAAAGTGAAATAAGTCTACTAGGAAGACAGCAGTTCTTACAATTTAACAGCACAAGGATGTACATTACATAATGTACCAGCATGCTGCAGGAGAGCAAATATTATAACATCAAATGCAATCCTTGACAGTACACAGTTAAGTCTTACTTAACTAAGTATTAAAGCGAATCCTAGTTTACTCGATACTCTGGTTGACTTGACTGCCCCCATACAGAAAGCCATTATTACTATAGCCATATGGGCCAAGAAGACGATTATCATCGAATGACAGCATGGGGCTTCGCACTAACGGCTAAGCTCGCCTCTCAATATCCCACTCTGTAAGCCATACGATACAACGATTCAACCAGAGATTTACAATATAATGTAATGTAGCCTTCAGTATATGTCTAACTACTTTTATAACATAGAACTAATGTGTTGTAGAACCTAGTTCAAAATCAGAAAAGGAAAACCTAATAAAAAATATATTGCTAAAATTAATGTAGTGCGTACTCAATCTATTTAATATACAACAACCAAAGTACTCATAATCGTATATTACAAATATATTATACCTAGTTAACATTTTTAAATAAATACCTACGTGATTAAATTAACTGTTCTGAATTTTGTCTGCTTTATATTTACGTAGGTACACACCTACATATTTTAAGCATACAAAACAATAATATATCTAAAAAAGCTCTAAGCAATTTCAGTTTGTTTGTTTGTTAGTTTGGCATACGCATACGGAGAGGAGGCAACAACAAAATAAATTGCTTGCTCCTGTCCTCCTATGTTACCTCAAAGAACTACAGGATTGCATAAATTCACAGATACGAGATGCCTCACTAAAACTCTGACCCTATCTTGTTTTTCGGATCGGAGCAACAAAGACAGAGGTCTTAATACTCATGTAGCTATGTCGATATAAAAGGTCAACAATTGTTCACCTTGCCTCAAGAAAACCACTTCTATTAACCTTGTAAAATATGATGGCAGCAAAAAACTTTTAACACAGTATAATGCTCGTATTGTACATTTGTCTGTCTAAACAAACAAACATTTGCGAAGAGTTGAAAATAAAAATATAGTGCATTATCATCTGTACAGTATGTATTAACCATACTTTCAGCATATCCAGCTTACATTACTATACTACATGTGTAGTAATGTACATGTAGTAAAATACATGTAATGATAATATTATGACATTTCATTTAGGTATAGACATTAATAATTTACATTTACTGTCTCCATTATTGATCTGTACGTCAATGTCATAGGATGCATAAACGCCTATGTTGCACGAGTCAAATATTTAAGTGTACTTCGTTTCTATTAAATTTTCAATATCATTACAGATATATTGACATTTACACATACACCCACCAATAATTTATTATGACTATCTGAAGCCATTAAGACAACAATTGAAGGAAACTTTCACCGAATGTACATAACTCTATTGATATTACTGTTGATATAGTTAATCGAGATAATGGAGTATGGTAAGTAGTACGATGTGAGTTGTGTACCCAGTCCATTTAAAATGAAATAAAAAACATTCAAATAAGTTACTTAAAAACCTTTTAGTGATTAGGGGCTAATAAATTAATCACTTATATATGTTAAGCTTTTTACTATCTATGCAACTACTACATAGTTAAAATTCAGCATATATCTTACAATAAATACTGTAATGCATTTTGTAAATAGAAAGAATTTTTGATGCTATTAAAATCGTTTATTGACCATGCAGACAGCAATGAAATAAAGTGACCTTCAGTTCCTTAAAGCAGATGTCAAAAGTGATCATTTCAAACTCGTAACACGATCAGTTATAAACACATTTTTTCCTCGTTTCTCTGTCTGAAACCACATTTTCTCCGAATATACGGTTTCATACATTTTAATAGGGTAAATAAGAGTATTAAGACTAAACATCATGAACAAGTGCAACTCTTTGAAAGCTAGTGTATTTATTTCTTGTTTGTTACCTGGTTCCTTAAAGCCAAGAAAGCTTGGCTTATTTTGGTTTCTAAATGTTTATACTATGTTGAGTTTACTTGCATTGACAATTAGTTTTTATAATTTGTACACCGAATTTATCGTAGCGTCCGATTTAAGTGGGATAGTGCAACTAAATGTTTCAGGACAACATTCATCTCGAAGTCAGGTGGTGGCACATCACAGTTGCAAACATGGTATCAGATTTTCACCTCAATTGCCCCCAAACGACAACTCAAGTGTTTCCAACCACAGTAGATCAGGATTACCTCGACGAAGTATTCCAACAGTTATTGTATTCACTTTGAATTTGTATCATGCTCTGGAATTCATGGCTATCATCACCCTTCGATTTGCAACCCTGATAATTTACCCACAGCTTATTTCCTTTCTTGTACTTCTTTCAAGCGTAAAACATTGGAAATGGACAAGTGTTAAATGGGGGCGTCAAGAAATCATGTTTATTTTCCTAATGATTGTAATGTTTTTTCTAAGACAATATGAAATCTTCAACTTTTACTACGAAGCTTTCAAACACTGTCACTGGACTGATTTCGCCATAAAATTCCTTATGTTACAAGCCAGATCGTTTTTTTCCTCGAAATTCGGCTGTGAAATAATAACAGCCGCAATTATAATGTTTGCATCATATTTTGTTGGCAATATTCAACATGAAATGTTGGATATTTGTTCAAACAAAACAAACAATATAACATCAACTACTAGAGAAGATTTCAAGAGAAAACCAATTTTACGCAGGTTGTCCAATGTTTGGAGTAAAAATGATTCAAATCCGATGATGACAGACAAAATTCTACGGAACAGGGTTTACCCATACCACTGGCTTTACAGAATGGTCAAATATATTCAGAGTGATGAAGACGAAAATAAGGTTTTTGAAATACACAATAAGAAAAGTCAAATTGATGGATACAACATATTCTATGAAAATGAATCGAAACGCTGGAATTTGCCATTAGGACCAAAAAATTCACCTGCTAATGAAATTGAGAAACTGATTAAAATGTACTTTGTGTACAGTCACATTTGGAAGAAAGCTGGGGATATCATAGGATTTTTTCTGCTTGTCATATTTTTAGATTTTACAGTTACTCTATGCATATCATTTTTTATCACAACAACATCGGGCATGGACAATGGAATTTTTCAGGAGACAACATTGACACATTTACTAAACGCAGTGGTCATTGTTGGCAAAATGTTATGCTTGGCAAGTGCATCAGAGGCAACAGTAAAAATAGTAAGAATTTTTAGCATGCACAACAATCCTTTCACATCCTCATTTAATGCATGCATGATATTTTAAGGCACCCCGTTGTTTACACTTATTTCATGTGCATATACATAGAGCAACGATATTGCAAATAAAATCTTGGAAAAAAATTGGAACAGCTTAAACGGAAACAAAGCGAAGTCAATAGAACTTTTCAGAACGGATAATATTGTATGGAATCAATCTTCAGATCAAGTTATGCAATACCAAGATATTTCTACCCTTATGCTGTTCATAGGAAATCATCCTTTCTGCTTGTCTGCTATGGAATTTTTCTTCATTTCTAGATCTACATTAATAACGGTAATCTCAGAGCTTTAGACTAAATAATACTAATAATAAACTATCTCTTGCTCACATTTATTAAATACATTGAAATACGCTCCCAACCCATGCTGCATACACCTATTATTTGCATTCAATTTTTCTTACGAACGCAACTGTATACACATTTCATTGCATAGGCGAGTTATGTAAGTACATTTGCAATTTTGGTATGTATGATACTATCATACACACCAAAATCACAAACGAAAAATATAATGAATAGAAAAGCAGCTTTAAAATATGTGTAAGTATATACTAATCGAATAATAATATGTTTTGCTTTAGTTATACTCAAGTGACAGTTCAATCTACTAGTTCAATTGTTCAATCTATAGAAATTTACTAATCGTCAACAATTTTTTAATTCTGTCGTTTCAGATCGCTGGAGTAATAATTACTTACTTTGTTGTCCTGCTACAGTTTCTCTCAAATTGAACGCTAAAAATCGTGCATTGGCTTATGGTTTATTTACTCATTTTTGTGTAACATATGAATATTTGTCAATAAAAAAGTATCAGAATGTAACTGCATAAATAACACTTAACATTTTATGTAAATGTATTATTTTAGCTTTTTCTACAAAACCAGTATACATCTTCAGACCTGTCGGCTAACCTAATATTTATTATTACATTTTATAACATAAGTATATAACATAATATACCTAGGTACTAAATAGAATAATGTCAGTCAATCAGTGATCCAATTAAGTCTAAATAAGTAATTCATATTCGTAAAATCCATTGTTTTCCTGATTCCCCTATATAATCTATGTATACACAGATAAAAATGCTACAAAAATTAGTTTTAGGTATATATACTATAGGTACTTCAAAAGAAAGAAACGCTAATTTAATGGCAATACTTAGATATACTATCGCTCTCAGTAAACTGGATAATATGTTTCATGAATCTTGATTCAATAAAATCATCCAAAATCCTTTCCGAGAATAATTGTTAGTATACCTAAGTACTTAAAGTACTGTAAGTACGTATTAGGATAGCTACATCTTATAATTAGGTTTGCTTTTTTTGTTATTCACTGTGTAGAATATTAAATCAGTGTACTCACTAAATAAAAAAATAGTTCTAATTTCGTTGCCTTATTCTCATTCCTGGCTCGAATTAAAGGATTCATGCAGCATGCCGATTATAGTAGGAAGAAAATCATTTTATTTATTTATGAATTCATTAAATTAATAAAAATGACTACCAAACATAATTGTTTTTTAACGTTTCAACTAATACCTTTAACACAACGTTCCCATGTTGTATTCTACCAAGACACATACACGCAAACACGTCACATTGTGCACCTGCAATATTGCATTGCGTGAAGTAGATATGACGTATTAAGATTTTAGGCAAAACCATACTTTATTCGCAAAACAATACTACTACATACATATCCACAACCAGGTACTACTAACTAAGCGATATATTATATTGTATTACATCGCATATTTCGTGTGCGAATTAGTCATATATATTACTTTCGTTTGTAATCGTTTATATTGTATACTTGTGTGTGTGTGTGCGAGTTGTATTGTATGTATGGGTTTGGCTTACTTACACTCACTCTCTTGTATATATACTTGTTTTGTTAGTCTGACTGAGTGTTTTGCGTGTATGGGAGTTGTGCTGCATTTGTATGTGTGTAAAACTTTAGTATAGCTTGAGTTGTTGTGCTGGGAATTGGACGATAAAATACCTTCTGAAGGTTAGTTGTATAGTAGTGTATATAAATGTTAATGTAGCCACAATTAAGAATTATTCTTCATATTATTTTAGTTCTTGTTCTAGCTACATTATTGGTTAGTTGGTTTATGTCAGTGTGAATGTGACGTATACATTTCATTAGCCGTCGGTTTATTTAGTTCTGTTTTGTATGTCTGTTAAGCAACACCTATATTAATATCTTTTGTTAACTTACAAACAGGAAAACTTTAAAAATGGACTACAATCAAAAAGATGGTTATCCGTATCCTCCTACAGCCCCAACCAACCCAGGTTAACAATTCTTTCATTCTACAGTTGATTGTATTGGTCATTGACTTTTTTGGTAGAGAAGGACCTGTGATTTTTGTGTACTTAGGCATATAAGTCAGATCATATGTTTAAGTTATGTCGAGAGGGAAGGCATCCTCAAACTGTCAAACTTTAAAGGAAAAATGATTTTAAATGATCCATACTCAACGTAATGTTATGCTATCGTGTCAAAACATCCTTATCACCAAATTCGTCGTACAAATTGATAAAAAACGAGTATGAATAAATTCAAGTACATGGAATAATCCTGCACTTATCAGAGTGTGTTGTATATTTAGACAGTTTAGAGTTTGATGTACTTATAAGCATCTGCATACGCCTAATTATTGTAGCTATAAATAGAGAGGATGTCTTGTGTAGGAATAATTATAATAATACTCCCTAAAGTCAAAAGTAACAATAATATTGTAAATATACAAATTAATGAAGATTCGTTTAGTCTTAAGCTTTACTGAGCTGATTTACAGTTACAGTAGTTTGCTTATAATATATACCTAGTAGGAATTTCTTTTAATATGATGCAATATGAGCATATATCCTGAAGTTTCTCCAAAATAATCGCTTAAGAAAAGATAAAGTAGTCTTTCCACGAAATGTGTTCTTATCATGAAATGCATGCCTTGCTATACAGGAAGTCAATGTATCATAACATCATAAAAGTTACTCTGAGCATATTATAAAATAGACTTGGGTAGTTTTATGAAGAAGTCAGTGCAATAATAATGTCTTTTGTGTACTACTGCTTTACAATTGTCAAACTTAGCATGGCAAAATTTTAATAACTATCTGTCAAATAATGGGATTCTAAAACTTGTCACTTTTACTGTGATAATCTGTTGCTAATTTAGTACAGACATGAAATAAAAATTCTAAGTTACAAAACTAGTATATAACGATTTGTTGATAAACCTAAAGTGAGGTGGACATTTTTATTGGTTAACGAGGGTGTAACGATAAACCATTTAGACTAGTAGTACATAGAATCAAATATCTAGATATGTCTTACTACAACTCAAGAAATGGTAATTAAATTACTTGTATACTATTTGGTCGATTTAAAAAAAATCATTTGCATTGCTAAAATTATAATCACAAATAATTAGATGCTGTTTTCAACAGTTATTGACAGTTATTGTACGGGTAACAGGAATTAAGTTCGGTTTCTAAAGCGAAGTAATTTTACTTTACATGACCTAATTTTGAATTTTATGTTCAACAGGATATCCCCCTTATCCTTCAGGAGATATGCATCAACCAGTTTCATACCAACAACCTCAGCAACCACCTCCAGGTAAACAATTTGTTTTCCTCATTTTAGTAAGGCCGTTTTTCCCAATTGTAGGGTGATGAGTGTCTTCCCTCTATACAAATAAAGGGACAAGACTTTGTATACAGATACCTATACAATAACATAAACATTTGACTTGAGTTATTCTATATATGCCTAAATCTGCATAAATTATTGAAATTAAATCTCTCTTTTAAATACAACTCATTAATAAATTGATTTTATATTCTACAATCTTTATCATTCCAGGATATGCTTATCCTCCTGTACCGGTGCCAGTACCTTCTGGAGGACCGATTCTTAATCAACCCACATCAGGTTTGTTATATAGTAATACTGAGTAATCAAACTGTAACCGCCATGTGTGTTTAATTGTCTCTTCATGTACTATGTGGTCATCTCTAACTCATTTATGTTGTTGATAATGTAATATTTTTCATGCTGCTTCCGTGTCATTGGATTTAGGATTTTATCCGATTATACCACCGGAAGGTTTGTATAGTTCACATACAGTTTTTCTCAAATAATTTGTTGTTTCCAAAGGATGATTGTTCTGTATGTATTTCCAATACTTCAGAAGTTTAGATAAATTTTAGTTCAATAGAATAATAGGTATAGGTATAAAACCGGTTTAGCTCTAACGTAATAGACGTACTGTACAGGTCGTGTACGTACATACGTATTCTATAGATACACATTCTATAGAATATGATAAAGATAATTTGTCACGAAAAGAAAGACATAATCGTAATCGTGCTAATACTCTGTTTGCGTCATTCATAAGATAATTGTGGTGTTTGGATATAGAAGTTCATGTTAAGGGCTTGCATGGTTGATTTAGTTTTACGTTTGTGTATACCTAAATATAATACCACTGCTGTATATGATATACGTCTATATATGTGTGTCATCATCATCGTCACTTGCATAGTACACGTATTATTTATCTTATCTTTATAAACATTACCTACTTTCGATTATTTATTATGTTGTGATGAGTCATATCTCGTATCTGTATTTGATAGGATTTTAATATTTAACTGTTTGTTTATATTTATAATTATATATTAATGAAGGATATTTTAAGTGGATGCACTCTGAATAGCTACATTTGCTTATTCTCGGTATTTGTATCAAGTGCATAACTATACTATTTATACCACAATTCCATGAACGATTGCAGACGTATGTATATACTTAGTACGTAATACAGAGAAACTTAAAAACGTGTTTTTTGATGTGAATTCATATTAAACATTGGTGTGGCATGGTGTGAAAGTATCCAGGATAAATGTCGTGGATTAGTAAATGACATGATTAAAGTAGTGGATTGATGACAATTAGGTTATCCACCTCATTCTGGAGGAGGTTACCCACAGCCTCAAAATTTTGGCTCTGGAGGAGGATATCCCCAGCCACCCCAAGGCTACCCTCAACCACCAATTCAAATGCAACCCGCTCCAGGTGATTAATCCTGAAGATTCGAATTAGAATCTTAATCTTTGTTGCATGCATCCTGTTTTGTAGATTTCAGTACTACTTTGGTATTAGAGGTTTTGGGCTTATTAGATATTTTGATTGTACATATTACATCTGCAAATGTTACCATAATATGCACTTAACTTGATATTGTACATAGGTAATTACTTGTCCATCTAAATGCTTTTGGAATAATCCATAACACATTTAAGTCAATTTTGTACGTGCACGTACAACTAATCACTCGCATGTATGTTTCTGTTTCTCTACTAAAATATTTAAGTTATAAATAAATTAAGTATTACAAAACAAACGAAATAATATTCTGTCTCTAAATCCAGTAAAATAATATTCCTTTCTGTACTGACTGTGTAGTGTGTACATAATTTGCATGTCACTATTATACATACTAATGCAGCATTAGTAATGCTTCTATATGTTGGGGTTGAGATTTGACCAAGCTTACTATTTAATTTGTTTTATCATCTCTATCAATTTACTAATTATTTATTCCGGCTGTATCTTGTAGACTAACATTTTTATCGACTTTTATGATTGTGTTAATTAAAGGGGTGTTGGGTACCTACTGTTATACACATGAGGAATTGTAATTTTAATTTGCGAATGGGTCTTGATCTCAGGTGGTTATGGAACAACTGTTCCATTAAATGTGCCCTCAGGGTTGGAATATTTAACGCAGTTGGATCGCTTGTTTGTTAAACAGAAAGTTGAATTGCTGGAAGGTATGTATGCAAATATGCATTTAAAAATACAACTAGATATCTGTTCTCACATTACCTAAAAAATTTAAAATGCGTACAGTGATTTCTATAATTAAAACAATGTCCAAATATAATGATTTCAATTGTTTGATTCGAAAATGGCTATAGCGTTTCTGGGATGTGAAACAAAAAATAAGTATAAAATTAAAGACGGCAATGGACAAGATTTGTACACAGCAAAAGAAAACACGGATTGTTGCACCCGTAACTGTTGTGGACCGTATCGACCATTTGACATCAAAATAAAGGATTCTAGCGAGCGTGAAATAATTCACCTGAGTAGACCATTTGCTTTCGACACTTGCTGGTGCCCCTGTTGGTTACAGGTAATTGCATGATTTTTCAAATTATATTTATTCTTTACTCACCAAGGTGTACACATTTCATTCAAATGTGTAAGATCTGTACCTAATATACAACTAAATATTTTAACTAGACGTTAGAAGTGTCTTCACCACCTGGGCAATTATGTGGTACTGTAGAGCAAGAATGGTCAATCTGTTCTCCAAAATTCGTTGTCAAGAATGCATCTGGTGATGTCGTGTTGCGTATTGAGGGACCCGTCTGTACCTGGAGTATTTGTGGAGATGTAGAATTTCAGGTATTAAACCACTTTGGCAAACAACTAAAATAGAAGAATTCTTGTGAAGTGCATACCTAGTATTAAACTAGACTGCATTTATTTAATAATTTGATAATTGTAGGTTACTGTTTTAAATATAAGTTTGTATACTGTAAAAAATTGCGTTTTATGTTTAGATTTTATCCCGTGACGGAGCTACACAAGTAGGCAAAATATCTAAAAAGTGGAGTGGGCTTGTCCGTGAAGCTTTTACAGATGCTGATAATTTTGGTATCAACTTCCCAATGGATTTGGATGTGAGGATGAAAGCTGTAATGTTGGGAGCATGTTTCTTGATTGTAAGTGAAATTAAATTAACTTATGTAAATTATTAATTGCGCTATGATGCACTATAATTGATACAATTTTATACCATATTTACAGGACTTCATGTTTTTTGAAAAAACACGTAACAAGGAATACGACAACCCTGGAATGTTCTAAAATTGTTCAATGTTTCCAGTTTATGGACCTTATGTATTCTACTTCTTGTCACGCTTCTTTATCTTTACGCATATCGAGACCTTAAAAATTGATTCTGCACATCCTTAAATAACTTATTCAACAAGTTTACAGATATTTCTGCATTTATTATGTATTTAATAGTCTGCCTTACTCTACCCAGTATATTATATTGTACAATTTTAATAACTAGTGACATTACAATGAATCTCTACTTGTATTATACGTATTGCTACTAAAATTAGAGGGCTAAAGTACATTTTATGAGCTTTAAACTCATTTCCAAACCTATTTTCCACGATTTTCTAAAGCCTACATTTGATTTATAAATTATTTAAATAACTAAGCCTAAAGCAATACAAATCAATACATAATGCAGACTGTGTTCTCCTATGTGTATGTAAAATTAAGTTATCTGTATTGACGATTAGTTTCCTACGATTATTGAATAACTAGAAGTTTATAGTAAGCTAAGATTTCAATTTTTCGATACGAAATGGAGCATGAATTTCTCTCGTTTTGCTCTACATTATTGTGAACTTGCGGTTAACATGACCTAATAGATTTAGTTGTGTACCAATGGTCATTATAGGGCCTGTAAATAATTGTGGTAAATATGCCTAAAATCTGTGTAACATGTTTACAAACGAACACGTTTTGAGACATTAACTGGCACAACACGAATTGTCACAAATGTATTTTTTATTGATGATTCAGCAGTTAATTTCCATCAGATGATATTAATATTATAACATTACTATATTACATAGTATGATCAACTCATAGAGCATGTATTGATAGATTATGTCACTTTACTGTAAGTGCATATTTTATTAATGTATATACAATATTTAGTTATTTGAATTAGAAATCGAAAGCTGTATACTTACAATCGTTTAGTTAGAACACACTATACAAAAAGTCTATATGACACATGAAAATATAATAATAGCCTTCTACTAAGTATGGAACTGAAAATTAGGTATCCAGCAATCTTTGTATATGACAGTTTGTATATGTAAGTAGTTGGCAGAATTATAAAAGATGTAACGTTACTTGATGTGTAATTTATGTGTAAATTCCTTCCATGGTTTGCATTTTACAAATTGCCGTATTTTGCAACTTGACATTCGGTGTATTATATTTATACTGACATAGTAGGAATGTCTCTATAAAAGCAGATATAAAATATACTTGTATATACAGTGACAGTCTAAATGGAAATTATATTAACAAATATTCTTAGAGTCTACCTCGTAAGCAGACGTTCGTTACCAAATGTGCAATTTTTGGTGTCTATTGAAAAATATTGTGCTATTGTTCTATATTGAATCAAAAATTTGTGCAATTATTACAAACTACTTATGAATAAAAATATAACATTGCCTACATTCAATTACATATTAAAAGCATTTTTGAATAATAATCATTAATTTAAAAAACAACTAACCAAAACTATTGATTATGCTTATGCATTTCTTTCATATAGAAGAATAAGCTTTGATTTTTTTATTTGGGTAAAAATTGCTCAAATTGCAAAAATTTGAATACTCACTAGTGTAAAAATAATTTGACAATCTTAATTTTTGGCAATCTATTAACATTTTTTTGCAGTCCTTGCAAAAATTTGGCGAAAGTTGAGTGAAAGAAGAAAGTTTGCAAGTTCTTTCACCCGCAAGCTTTCCATTTCTGCATAGAGCTGCTTTCACGCAGTTTGCACTTGGGCTATTTCTTGAGACGGGGACACCGGTGTACAGCTCCGACGCGGGAAGCAAACAGATATCAGTAAACTGTCAACAAATAAGGAGCAAAGTTTGGCTGTGCAAAAGTGGACCGAGTTTTACAATTATTTTTTAATTTTTACAATTTTGTACGTTTGTATAAGGTTGTTTTTATAAAGGCATGTAGATATAATGTAGAATATTTACATTTTCCAGATTGTGTGAGTTATTTTTCTAATTATTAATTGTCAAAATGAGTGAAAATAAAAAAAGGATTGTTGTCGTTGTTGGCGATATGCCAACTCGATACGCGAAACTCCGAAAACGTCTTGACGAATCTGGATATTTTAAAGAAGTTCTAAGTGATGAAGCCATCGCAATTACCGAACGATTACTTAATGATCTGGAGAAAGAGAGAGAAAGTCATAAAAAGACTTTGCAAGGGTTTCAACATTATAAGAGCGTAAGTTTTTGCCAATAGTTCTTTTTTCATATTTTAATTTCATACAATCATCAGGCAGACATCAACAGACATTTTTCATTGTTTAGTTGATAGCTGGTTTTAGTTATTGTGATTTACCTCCTTATATTTTATTTATTATATACATAGGTACTTAGGTACCTAGTCAATATTATATGTTAGTTTTTGGATAATTTGCCATTGATTGAGCAAGTTTCCTTTCTTCGGGTTAGTTTTTTAGCTATACAACAATGAGATTGTTTACATACTCCTCCTATAGCAAAACACAATTAATGTGATGATTGGTGTATGAAATTCTCAATTGTTTCCTAGAATTTTATACAAAACGCACAATGCAGTAAAATGTTGTTTAGATAAAGATAAATGTATTTTTGCATGTAGAATTTTATTTGTTCAGCAGTTGGCAGTACACCCTTGCTGATATGCTTTTGCTTATAAATATGCACATGACATGGCAGTAACCTCTTTATCATTTCTAAAAATTTAAAATTCTTTTACTCTTGAAGAGGTGAAATACATTCTGATGAACCGAATTATGTATATTTAGTAGAATACTTATTGTTAGTTATCAATTGAATCCAAAATGAATTTAAGGACACATTTTAACTCAGATGTATATTATGTTGTATGTGGAAGTTGTAAAGAGTTAGTATAGTATCTTCATATTATAGCTAGCTACACTTGTATTGTTATATTCATACCATAAAATAAACTCAAATGGTATGTAGTAAATTAGCTTTTAAGTAAAAGGACTGCAGAGTAGAAGAGCGTGTCAAGCAAACATTAGCATTTATATAACTACCTATTCAAAAACACCAAGAATGAAGTAAACCAAATGAGAACAAATGCAAGTTTCTATATTTTTGGCTAAGTGGGTATGATAATGGGTTATTTCACTACAACTTGCAGTAACTAAGTAATCCATACGCAAGAAAGACTATTGATATATAAATCACATATTTATACAGCTAAAATGTTTGGAGACATAAATCATTTGTAAGTAGCTGAGCATAATACAAGAAAGAACATTTGCTCACAAACAAACCGGTGGTTGTTAAGAGACATGTGCCATACTTTCTCCCCGTAAGCAAAGCAATCAGACACTACAGCATCGCGTGAGCATATTGAGCAACTATAAAAAACAACGTCTTCATGACTTTATGTATTGAGTGATAATACAAGATAGAATATGTCTACTGAGTCTATTCTCCTGTCTATTTGTATTATACGCACACAAAATGCACTATTATAAGTCTGTATAAATAGAAAACTGTGTATTACATATCTCTGGGAAACCATAAGGTAATATCGATTAGGCTGCTGATAAGCAGAGCAAAAGGTGCTCGCAAGTGTAATGTACGAGAAATAGGGACACGTGTACAATAAATATCGGTACCTAGAGTGCCTACTCAGAATATAATCTTTATGTTACACATTATTAGTCGCATCATAGATGCATCATCCTAGTACACATAGTTTATCCCCTCTCACTCTTGCAGAAGGACAAGGGAAGCGGAAGGAGTTCCTAACCACTAAATTAGAGTAGTGGGTACACAGGTAGGTATTTATAAATGATTGGAAACACTATTTGTAGTGCACGACATGATACCACTCTCGTAGACGCTATAGTAATAAAATGTAGTCAGAAGTTAGTTCAGACAGAAAAATGCCCGTGTATCGATTAGGATGCACACACTTTACAAACTGGAAAACTGTACTGAATTGCATGAGAATCACAAATCAATAATTCAGTTCACTAACACTACTCTGCTGATATAGAATTCGAGTTTATGATGAGAAAAACTAGCAGGGTATTTTCTCTGTATTTTAATTCACATTTAACTTGATTTTATCTGCAATGCCAATAATATATTGTGGAATGTAGAGTAGAGTACGTTCTGTTTTATAGGTTCATTGTTTCCAGCTAATGAGAAAATGAGATAGACTATAATTTCTGCTTGGCAAGTCTTATTTCAAACTATTGCAAGTCATTTCATAGATATTTCCATGCAGCACTAATTAGTCCCTCTTTTAGTCCGAGTCCGAGGTGTTACATTGTGTAATTATCACTAGCTTAAACATCATCAGCTGGAAATGTGATGCAGTAATCAGTAAAGTCCTTTTGAAAGGTTTCTGTTCTGAGAACAGCCCAGCCCAGGTTATTGAAATCAATTTTAAAAACAATGGAAATATATTGCCACAATTTTGCTAACAGGAGAAAGTGTGGTGGTCGGTGCCTTGTACAATTCCACTTCAGCTTGTGTAACTATAATATTGATAATCTCGGTAGGTATAATGCATTTTGCTTATAAATGGTAATAGTCTGAATTTGATTTCTAATACACATATATAAACCATAATAATTTCATTATTGCTTTTCGTGAAGTCATGAAGTTAATGATTTTCATTCCCAAGAATTGCAAGAAATAGCAAAGCGTGCATTATTGAGTTCTTGCAACACGAAAGAATAAATTAAATCGGCCTAACATAATAATATCTGTATAGCATTTGTCAGTTCTTGGAAGGACTATCGGTTATAATAATTAATCTTAGGTATGTCAACTCAGGCATCTGCCATCCTTCCGGAGAATTCATTAGGCAAGAGAATCACTAATCGTAAGTATTGCATTTAAAAATGTCCATTCTACAAAACTAATATTTTAGTATCTAACTATACCTACTCTCCCCACGTGATGCTTAAGTTGCTAATAAAATTAAATATATTCCATCCATTTTACTTTTTACCTTAGTTTGATACAACTTTGAATGGGGAAAATGTCGTAGAAAAGTGCAACTGTACAATAGGGACATAGACACATACTCAGATTTCAGATGAAATTAATAGTAAATCATTTCAATGTACACCAATTATAATGTTAGTGACAATAAAAGTGTTTCTCCTGGCAGGGCAAATAGTGGTCATTTTCATTCGACTCCTTTGTATTGCCCTTATAAAAGTTTCGTTATTAGTTATTGCCGAAATTACTTTTACATGATTGATTGAAATTGTATTGTGAAGTTAGTGTGCTTCTGCTTTCATAGGTTGGCAGAGAAAGTTGCCACAATCACGGAAACATTATTTAAAGTGAATTTGCAAAGAAAAATATGTGAGGCTTGAATGAAATGAAGTGAAAGCTTTCTGTTTGTTTTGTGCCTGTTAGGAGCTAAGTGGTACAAGCTCACATATTGATTGTGTAAGTAGTATGAATTTCCGAAGTCATCAAAATAAGTGAAACCACATAATACTATAATACATGAGAAAATTGCTTCTCGAAACGAAAAAAACCTTATTAAGTATATTATGTTACCTTATCAGTGTGGTGACCCTTATCTTGAAATAGTAGCAGGAATACCTTGCTTACTTTTGTAAAGAAAGTTTCATAACATGCTAGCTGGGGGCTCTTAATCTTTTTCCCTGTGGTGTAAATAGTTTTTGTCATGTAAAGGAAAATGTCTTTCATTCGCAGTCTGACTGTGACTGTGAGTCCATAAAAACGGTAGATAGACGGTAGAAAAGACTGCTCCATTTATTTTCTGATATTTGTCACCAGTCTGTATATGAATCTGTTTGTTGCGTGATAATGTTAGTAAAGGTTACCTCATGTCATCTAACAAAACACAATATACTACAGAATACTACTGTAAGTAAATGTATTTAATATAGGATGTTCAATGAAATTCGTATTTCCTACAGAGGGTTGAGTGAGACATAATCTTTGAACGACATTGGATGCTAATAGCTTGAAAGCTTAAATTTGAAGTTATATTTTAGAATGGTAAGAAAGTAGTTGAAAGAATAACATTTATTTAAATATAGAAACTTGCAAATCCGCAAAATTTGCAGCATTTTTAAACTTAGTTTCTAAACACCCCTGAGGAAAATTACTAGTAAAATTTGTTTATAAAGAGGACTGTAGATCTGTATATTATAGTAGTTCAAAAAATTACTTTATTCGTACAAAAACAAATAATGAAACAAAACATAATCCGTAATTTGCATCCAAAGTTGTTCTAAGTTTAAGTCGCAATATCTGTAGCATAACATGCAAAATGAAGTAAAACGTTAACTTGAGACTACGTATGCTCATCTTTGTACTATTGTACTGTAAAAGAATGGGACATGAAAGAAAACTACAGCAAGGGAAAGACCACACAAATGAAACATCACTCTAGTCGTCTCACGTTTTATTGGTACTGGTGCTGCTCTAATACATGTATAAACTCGTAAACTCGTATGTATACGAGTTTATTCAGCAGAACCAGAAATATTTTGTATACAGACATGAGTTTATTATCTAATGTTTTCATGATTCACACGATATGACAACTTTTGATGTACTGCACATGCATTACATAATTTATGGTGCAGAGTGCAGGTGTATATATATGTAAAGGCAATACTAGTAGGGAAAATAAATTTGCAGTTTGGCAAGACATTTTTGTATTATTCATGCTGTATTATATATTTCACGGCTGGCGATTGTTAAGGTAAGGAAAGGAAACATGCAATGCAAATATTTGATTTATTGTTCATTGCTCGTTCCAGTTTCATTTGTGAGTATTGTACACAAAGGTTTTTTGTGTCGTATCATATTTTATCATCCATTCACCTTCATTAGATAGCACAGCGTAGCGGGAGGTTTATTAATTTTCCATGTGTATTTCACTGGTCCTACTACTACTTCACTTCTGTTCTGCATTGTGTATACGATCTGCTAATAAATTCTATAACATTAATTTGTGACTCTATTAATTCTATGTATCATCTATGCATGAAGTAATTTCGTTGCAGTTTTTATTACTTGTGCTCCCCGACTTAATATACCATCTACATTGTAAGTTTGTTGTCGGTTTATATAGTAGGTGTACTTGTGAAATATTTTCTAAACATAAAGACTTTAGTTAGGTGAATTAAAATGGGGATTCGCAGTAGGTTCATTTTCCCAATACAAATCGCGTATGTATATTCATGCAGACTTTCGTAGCTAATTAGTAAAGCGTAATTATCTAGCTTAAATGTTTTTTACTTTAGATATTATGTTCAATAAGCTCACTGCCATACTATTGAACGCAAAGCCTATTGTTACATATAAGGTGAATGGAAATAATAATATAGGTTCCTTTTATATTTGCATTAGATACAGCATTCATTCTTCTTTCATTCCCGCTGTACAAGTATTTTCATTATGTACATTATGTACATGGAAAATTCTCACAATTGGACAATGGCAACTTCATTACTTCATTGAAAGCGTTTTCTTTTGAAAGTCATTCCATGAATGACCCCAGAAAGAAACGTAAAAACGGATATCATGCAGCATGCTAACAATAAAGTCGCACACACGTGGCAACTGGCAAACTGTTCTTTTTGATTGACATACATATACCGCTAAGAGCGAAAGGTGGTGTTATATCTTTACTTATATCATACAAATAGCGTCTCCTAGAAAGAAGTAGGAGCGAGTTTTTGCATCTATACCTCTGGAGAAATACGTACGTACGTATGTAACTCTGGAGAGAACTGTAACTTTGGTTTTGACGTGATTTGGTTGAATTGGTTAGGTAGTTGGTGCTCATTTCCCGTTCTTGTATGTCATGTCAAGGTGCTTTCTCTCACGGCTCTTAAACTTGCTTTCTTATCTATCTCCTTTTGTCTGCCATCAAATCAATCCAAAAAGTTAAGTACCTACGTACCTCAGCCTATTATTGAGTTGTGTTCATACTTTTAGCTCATACACACATACCCAGACACACTTTTCTTTACCAACTCTTTTTCTATCACCACTATTCTCTCATCTCTTTCATAATTCATTTTCACTATTTTGACACGCTACTATTTTCCAGGAAACGAATAAAGCGTACACATATGTAGAACTAACAATTTTGTTCGTGAATTTTTGTTATTGTTTGGTTTGTGTGTGAAAGCAAGTTTCGCTGAACATGCGAAAATATAAAAGATCCAGCAGAAATGGAACACACTCATCCAAGTGAGAGGAACCAGAAAAAGTGAAAGTAGTCTGAAGGCAGGTGAAAGAAGTTAATTCAACAGTCAGTCAAAATAAGTGTAACATGTAAGGTACCTAACTATGTTGAAAATATATGAGAATAATATTCCTCATCGTGACCTCAACTTTTCGTACACAGATCTTTCAAATCGTGGTAATTTACAATACCAATACATGTAGTTCATATGTACATATAGAGCTTTACATGCTGCTTGAACTATTCGTGCATGTGTGAAAGCATGCAAATAAGAGTCACGAATTTTGTGTTAACAAAACAAACAAACTTTATTTTCGTGTTTACTTTACTGTACCTACTAAAGTTTGTCTCCCTGACTTGTGTTTTTAGGTGTTCATTTATTAATATTAACAAATCATTCATTTTGTATAGTCCTATTACAATAATTGCTCATTTCATATTTGTAGCTTGCCGAAGAACTTGAAGCTGGTGTTGTGCCTTTTAATGAAGAAAACCTTCAACTGATTAAAGACAACAGCGTTCTGCGTATGGAAGTGTTACGCACTAAGGAAAACAGTGAAGAAATCTCTAGGGGTAAGTTGACATTTTTAAGGACTTATCATGTTGTATGTAGATTAGACCTACCTATACCTATATATTAAAGGATTGTGCCTATACTGTTATTCCCTCATTATTGTCATTATTCATTAACATTTAACAGTCAACAGAAATGAAATCCGAATTCGATGTTGAACAAAAGTCGATTTAAGGCGATTTTGTGTCTGTAATTAAATTTTTGCTTACTATAGTGTCAAAAGTGATAAGTTGCTATAGTCTCGTACGCTTTACTGTTTTGTGTAGTAAATGACTGATTTTTATTTCAGAATCAAAATCGAAGATAAGAGAATTGGAATCAGATAACACCGATTTGAAGCTTTTAATCAATCAATTTGTGAGTCGAGTCAAGAAACTTGAGTCAGAAAATAGCGCAAAAGAAAGTAAGATTTTGACTCTGGAGGGAAAGAACGTCGAGGCAATTACCTCCGGTTTGTTTTAAACATGAAGTATTTAATTTGTCGCGTGTATATATGGAATTTCCTTTAGTCTCAAACAAAGTTTTGATCAAATAAATTATTTTATTTAGCTAATAAAAAAGATAAAGATACCATATTAGAGATGGAAATTAACTGTAGACCTATTCCCATGTGTCACCATTGTACTCGCATAAGAAATGCAGTTGAATTTGGAAAAGGACGTGATCCACAGGCAATGGATTACATCAAGGTATGTTTTTATGAGTAAAATTTTATAAAGTGCTTTCGACTACTAGAGTTAGAATTATTATTTACTTAATTCTTAACACATCAGTTTATGACAATATTGCAGATCGCGGACAGCCGCATCGAAGCGTTACAACTACAAATTCGCAAAATGAAAACTACACAAAAGGACTTAATGGATATGGTAGCTTCAATGAAAACAAAGGTTGAAGAACGTGATAGTGAAATAGAAACGTTAAGAGGGCTTCTAAAATTCCGTGCAGGACCAGCGGGGGACAGCGAAATTAATGGTAATGTGAACATTAACACACCAAGTCGCTACTCGGATAAAGAATTGGCGTTGGCATTAAAAGCAGCAGAAATGCAGCTTGAAATCGTACAAAGAAGAAATATCATTCTTGAAAGAAAATTGCAGTCTACCATTCGTAAGAACTCATAAAACAAACATGCAATCCTAGTAATACCCATAATCTTGTTATCATCGTGTTTTCACCACCGGTGTTCAGTAAGTTTCTTTAATTTTCATAGTGCAAGAACACGACAGCTTTATGAATGAGCGTGGTGTATATTATGCCGCTGAGAGAGAATTAATCAGCAACTTAATAGACATTGGCGTGGATAAATATCCTTTCGAAACATTGACCTTGCAAGAAAAGATAAATGCACTTGAAGCTCAGTTGTCCTACAGTTGCCAAGAAAAGGCTAAACTTAATCTTCTGGTAGAAGAATGTGAAATGAATCATCGTCAAAAAAGGCATGCCTCACCATATTCTGATCAGAATGTCTCAAAAGCTACCAACGTTTTTAAGGATACGATTCGTGGTAGAAATCAGAAAGATACACTTCGTTTCAAGCATTTGAATTCAAAATGGGCTTCCGACAGTGCAGTCAGAGGAGTCAGTGCAAAAGAATCCAGGAGACTCGGAAAAGGAGAAGTGAAACCTAGTCTTCCAGTAAAGAAAGGGGAAAGTAAAGAAAAGAAAGCAAGTCATGTGAAAATCTCAATCCCAGTTGCAAAAACAAAACATTCCGTTGCAGGCAGCAAAACTCAAAAATTTATTGATGAAAGGAGGGCAAAACATTCTATACAAAATGATAAGCAAAAAAACAAACGGATCAATTCAAGAGGTGATAAAAATATATATCAAGGTAAGGTATCAGATTTAGAGGATACTGATGAAGAAGACACTGATTATTACGAAGAGGAATTACTAGACGAAGACGGCGTTGTTGTAGAATCAGACAATGGTGAAAATGTTGACGAAGAATCTGACAATGGTAACGATGTGGATGAAGAATCAAACAATGGTAGCAATGTTGACGAAGACTCAGAATCTCAACACATCCATCGCCAAAATAACTCTATTTCACAGAAACGTCAAAATGAAATAGAATGTCGAAATACTTCACAAAAAAGTCAGTCTGGTTCGCGCAGAAATGAAAAATCGTCAGAACATCGTAACATTCCACAAAAAAGTCATTCTAGTTCACGCAGAAATGAAATAACTTCAGAATATTCCAACATTTCACAAGGTCAATTTGATTCACGCAAAACTCGAGATGAATTGGGACATTTGAATATTACCCGTCAAAACAAACCTAGTCACTCACGCCAATTTGACACGGAGAGTTATAATGAAAACACTAAACCTACTAATAAATTTATAGAAAATCAGAGATCCCAGAAGGGTGAAAGCGCAAGCAATAAAAATAATAATTATTTTATCAAAAACAATTCAGGCCATGATCAAATGCGGGGAGGTTTGACAACAAAAATTGCCACATTAAAACCCACAACCAATAAAGCGTTTAAAAGAAATGGAGCTTTCGCAATATTAGATGACCCTGGCAGTGAACGTCTCAAAACTCGAAGGAGTGGTAACCAAAACGGTAAAGAAAGTGTCCGTGCTGGTGTCTATGGTAGGAAAGGTTCTATTGAAAAAAGAGGAATTAAGTTAAAGAACCCAAAAGCAATAGGAACATTGAGGCCCACGAAAGAAAAATTGACCGATGATTTACATGAAAAGAATGGATTATTCAAAAATAAAAAAAGTGTTCATACAGACATCCTAAGGACAAAACGTCCTGTTGTACTGGGTAAATCACAGAAAGGTGATGGTGTTGATAGTGAGGACAGAATTAATTCATTGAAACAAAAACCACAAAAGCTTTCCCCACAAATACGAAAAGGTATTAGAAAAATAGACCCACGAAGTGAACATAATTCAGATGATTCTGCGGAGGAGGAATCGGTGTATTTTGATGAAGATGCCGAAGAATCTTCTGGTGGCTTTGAAGAAGGGTCTGATTATGATGGAATAGAAGATGAAGAAGTTCAAAATATTCCTCAAAGTCGTTCTGATCGTCGTATAGAAATAATGTCAGGTTCAAACGAGAATACAAAATTTTCTGATAGACAGAAGGAAAATATTTCACGTCGAAATCGTATGGAGAACCTCCAGGAAAAAAATCCAGGTTCTAAAGTCAATGTACAACTTCCTGGTAGGCAAAATGATCCCCATCGTGGTAGTTCACGCGGCCGTGAACTATCGATTGATAAACCCGACAAGGGGTTTTTCGGTCCCCAACATGTAAATCCTAGAGATAGCTCAACCAAAGAGCCGCAATCTAAAAGGGAAGCCTCAATAAGAAAAGGTGATGAACAAAAGGCTGAAACTGACCGATTGAACCTTCGAGCCGACACTTCCAAACGCACTGATAAATCTGGCTTTTTCGGCAAAAAAGGTTCAAATGACAAAATGGCAAGCAAATTTAAACCTGGAGATAGCGAAAGTCGAACTGTGCAATCTAAAGAAAAACTGAAACATGACCAAAGAATGAAGCAGGAGGACAGTAAAGAGAGGAAGCGGGACCATCCAGCCTTGAAGGAAAAACACGCCGCAGCAGGTAGTAGTAAATCGCGGACAGGATTTGATGACAAAAATAAAAATATGCCAGTGAACACAGGTGCACAAAAATATAACAAAGAAATATCAGCAAGCAAGAACGATCCAAAAAATAAACTAAGACAAGAGTATCCAGAAGAAGAATCAGATTATGCAGAAGAAGATTTAGTTGAAGAAGAATATGACGTCAAAGATTTAGACAATGTCAATTTAATGGAAGGAGACTCCGAATTTCAAAATAGTTCTCGTGTAAGTCGTTCTAAAGGGCACAAGGGCGAATCATCAAAGCAAAGACAAACTACAGACGACTCTGGCAAACGTAAAGATGACCGACGTAGTAGGTCAAGGGGTCGAGAAATTTCAGACGGATCATCAAAGCAAAGGCAAAATGTGGACGACTCTGGAAAACGCAAAGATGACCGACGTAGTAGGTCAAGGGGTCGAGAAACAGGCGAGTCATCAAAGCAAAGACAAAATGTAGACGACTCTGGAAAACGCAAAGATGACCGACGTAGTAGGTCAAGGGGGCGAGAAATTTCAGACGGATCATCAAAGCAAAGGCAAAATGTGGACGAATCTCGCAAACGTAAAGATGATCGACGTAGTAGGTCAAGGGGTCGAGAAATTTCAGACGAAAGACCAAGTACGGACATTCGTGGCAGCGGTTACGATAATAGACAAAGTCCAAACAAAGAATTATCTAAAACCAACCCTCAAAGTAAAGACTCAAATGCTAGGACTAGTAAACGAACAGGTATTAACGACAGGATAACTGATGCCGACCCTGGATATAAAGATTCAAATACTAGGGCTAGTAAACGAACGGGTATTAATGACAGGATAACTGATGCCGAAACTGAAGATAAAGACTCGAATGATAGGGCTAGTAAACGAACGGGTATTAACGACAGGCTAACTGATGCCGACACTGGGTATAAAGATTCGAATACTAGGGCTAGTAAACGAACGGGTATTAGTGACAGGATAACTGAAGTCGACCCTGGATATCAAAGAACTCGAAAAGATCGTAGCAAAACCTCTAAAGAATTTGATTCCCAGAATGTAAGAAAAGATTCTTTTGAGGATGTAGAAACTCAGGATGCATTCAAGGAGCCTGGAGCTATTGGTAAAATTGGAAAAGGAGAGTCGAAACAGGATCTAGTGTCGAAACAAAGAGAAAGTAGATTTAAGGAAGCAAGACCCGGAAGTATAAAAGAGAAGCTACACACTGATGAAAGTAAATCCCAAAAAGTTTTCGATGAAAAACAGAACATTCTTCCATTCAAAGCAAAACAATATTCACGTACAAATTCGAAAGATATTGCAAGTATTAATCCAATTATGCCAGATATTGGTAAGGCTACTGATGAATCAGCTGAAGATAGTGCCAATAGTGTTGACGATTCAGAGGAGACTGCATTTTACGACGAAGATGAAGAGGAAGCAACACATTTTGATAGAGGAAACGAAGGCCCAAATAAAACTGGACAACCTTTCTTGGAGCACCATCAGGGTCCCCGTCTAAGCGGAAGTCATTCAATTGAGCGGCGACGGGGTTCTACTTCAAGTGACGACGAAAATCTTAGCGTTTTTGAAAGAAAAATTCCTTCTTCAACTTCTCGACCAACTGCTCAAGGCCATGGGCAATCAATGTTTAGAGATCCTGACGACACGGCTGCTGAAACCCCAGGAGGATTATTTCAACCTCGTGGTGCTTTTAACACAGATCGTCAAAATGTTTCCGAACGCGACGAAGTGTATAAATCTTCAGTGCAGGGTTCAACTGATGCTCTGGGCAAACGAAATGGTGAAGAGGGCAGAGATCGCGGACAATTTGTTCATTGGGATAGTCAAGCTATGGATACAAAGGATCCCATCGATGCTGGTCGTTCCATATTTGGTCAAAGTCGAGACTTGGATGCGAGAAGCAGGGGCATAAGTTCTCGCCGTCTAGACGGTCGTAGTCGCGAAGGCGATTCTAGAAACCCCTGGGAAACGTTACGAAAAAATTTGGACGAACGAAGTGCTGCCGATTCTGGACGTCGCGAAGGTCGAGGTAGAGATATTCTAAGTACTGCTGATGCTGCACTACGTGGTGGCCTAAGTCGAAATGCAGATGCCAGAGGTACTCCAGGTTCTATGTTTCGAGGAGATCCAAATCGAAATTCTGATAGAAATACTCTTGATTCTGTTCGCCGAAGTGGTCAAAGTCGAGAATCGGATAGGGGTAATTTGGATTTTGTCGGTCGTGATAGTCAGAGTCGAGATTTGGATAACAGAAATATTGGGGATTCAACGCGAAGATTGGAACGTGACTTGGAATTAATTAAAATGGAAAATGACAGACTAAAAGCTCAGGTTTACAGGAAAGAAGAGGATTTAGATCGTTTAACATCAGAACATGAGATGTTGGAGCGACGAACTCAATCTTTACAGGTATTGTGTACAATATTTTCCCTCCTCCCTAAGCAAGTGGACAATAAATTAACATTAATTTTAAACATTAAATACATTCATAACATTTTTAATAATTAATTAACAATAATCGGAGATAAAAATAATTTAATAAGTATTCTATACTTATTTCCTAGGCTGAAATTAACGCGAAACGTGAAGCTTTGCCAATGGTTGCTCAGTCGACAATACGAAGGATGGAGGAAGAGCGTTCTAGATTGGAAGAGTTTATTCGCCAGAATCAGTTAAAACAAGCAGAATCTGATCGACGAGCTGCAAGGACTGAAGAAAGTGTAACAAGTGAATTAAGATCTGTTCAAACACAGCTAAGAGAAATCGAAAGAATGCATGAGGGATGTAAACTGGAGAAAAAACAGTTTGCTAACACCAAACTAAACCTAGAAAATGAAATGAAAAATCTTCGGAGAGAACTAAAGGAAGCTCAAAGTGACGGCCAGCAGTGGAGAATGGACGCCCAAAAAGCCAAGTAAGAACCAATTAAATCAATATGAGAACTAAACTTAAGTAACAATGTACGGGTGTTTCATAAATGAGACGAAGTTTTCAAAAATTAATATCTCATGAACCAGAAAGAGTTATGATTTGAGATAAAT
>JAQFYB010000936.1:0-40297 GCA_034694085.1 Pogonognathellus longicornis
TTATTAGTACTTATTGCATTAAATGCTAATTTAAAGCACATTATTCAGATAGGATTGTTAAGAAAATTGTGAACTAATTTATTTATTATTACAAAAGGTTATTTTCACATTAAATGGGGTTTATCGAACTTGGTCTATAAACAGAAAGTCAGATAGCTTTTCAGGTCACTTCTAGTGAATTATTCTTTTGCAATTGTGCTGGAGAATCTAGGGCACGAAACAGCACGTTATGTTATAACTAGAGTAGGAGTTAGAGTTATTATAGCGTAGAAAGCTCCTTAGAAAGCGAAAGTCGTAAATAAATAACTCAGACACCTATTAATGTCAATATGCATTTTATAAGACATTACATGCCATGGTTTCCATTACCATTTTCCTGGAGTTGTATTGATTACCAATGTGATATAACAGTATTGCATAGGTAGACTACTAGTATTATGTTCGTTAATGCCAATTACCGAGTAATATCGTAATTCGTATATCGTAATACGGGTAACATGATATCTCTCTGGTCTTTATTAGGTCAAAGTAAAAGAAGACAAGAGCAATAATGATTTAATAATACCTATCTGCTAATATTGGTGCCCTTGATGTATATTGTGACTTTATATTCATGGCATGGATAATAAAGTTTCCTTCTCTCTTTGTAGACAACTGAAATTGAATCCGGGAGAGATTCTACTCTGGTCTCTCTATGTTTTGCTTTGAGTATTTTGGCAAGAAGAGCTCTCGGTGTCGCTTCGCACAGCAACTCTCTCGCCAGGTAACTTCAAGTTGTTTATGTTTAATGTAAAAACCTAAATAAAACTATATGCACTCTGTACAATTGAATGCTTTAATTGTAACTGTAAAGCTTAGCAGATAAAAATTACAATACATATATACATAAGTGTGCTTTCTTCACATTGTTAATACATTGCTGGTATGTGCAATATTAAATTGGAAGAATGCATTAGAATAAAGTTTTACTCATTGAATCTCTTTATATTTACTTTTTTAGTGTGGAATTCTTCTTGTATGGTCTGCACGCTCTGTTCAAAGGGGATTTCCGTATAACATCTCAGCGGGACGAGTGGGTGTTTAGTGATATGGATTTACTTAGGAAAGTTGTTTCCGCAGCTGTTAGAATGTCCTTAAAGTTGCATCAGGTAAAATCTCCATCCATTTCATTTAATGGAGTATGGCTTACGCTGCAGTACGTACATGTAGAAAATTTTAATCAAGTAATGCAACTTGATACAAGATTTTTATATAGACTTTATATTGACGTTGTGAATAAAAATAGGTAACTTCCTTTGTGAATGTCCTTGTAAAAATGCTCTTGTTATTTTCCAGGATCATTTCATGTGCCCCGATGAATACGACGACCACGCTGCTTTGTTCGATGCTATAAGTTGTCATGATCAGCATTTAGTAATTTCACATGAAGGAGATCCGGCTTGGCGCAGTGCTGTTTTAGCAGGAACTCCCGCTTTGTTGGCTCTCAGGTAAATAATATCTCTCAAATAACTTATGATAAAATCAATCCTAATCGCGCTTTTAAGCATGCTTTGTTGTAAATGGGAGGTAAGGTCTATGATGCATTGGAAAAATATGTTAAGGTTATTCGTAAGCTATTATAAATAATAATGCAGTTGGAAGTTGTAAATGCTAGTTGGTTATAGAGTAGAAGACTTTACATGCACGGGTGTAAGTGTTGTACATAGCAGGCGAATTCCTTTAAGGTGCAGATACAGATATTTCAATGTATTATTCAGAAGGCTGTTCCGGTCGATATACAAGAACAAGTAGCATAGTGAGGAAAGTAAGTAAAGTCAGAGCTGTTTGGTCTTTGCTTTTGGTTCTGTTGTTTCCTTCTTCTTTCTCCGTGATAAACTTTCCTTACATGAGTCGACTCAGCGTAAAGACCGCAACTTTGCTTGATTCTCTAAGAACTTTTAGGGAGTTAAGTCTGAAACGGTAAATTCTAGTGGGAAAGTGTGAGTGGCTTATTATAAATGGATGAAATAGGTATTTTGTTCTTTATGGATAGTAGATGAAAGCGTTGAAGAAACACTTTGAAGTTTGAGCTGCGAACAGAAGCTAAAAGTTTTCTAGTTCCTACTACAGTCAAATCTACCAGAACAGAATCGTAGGAGACAAGGTCTGAGTTCTGATAATGCACATCCTTGAACGTGACGTTTTCATGTCTTTTTTCGCCTTTATGCTAGTTTTTTCATATTGAGATTCACTATTTGATTCTCTCAGTTTGACAAGGAGCTGATTCATACAAAAATAATTAAATCCTATAAACTTCGCTTATAAATGTCTATGCAAATTGCACTTATGGTGGATTTGAAGTATAGTTTTTGTGGAAGATAATTACGGTTATAGGTATGTAAGATTTATCAGAAAACAAACAAGAAGCTAGTGAAAATGAATTATTGACAATACAAAGTTTAGCATAAACATTCATACACAACTTCAACTTGATTAACGTTTAGAGTTTAGAAAATGCAATGATTTCATGTTTTTGTTCGTTTTTTCACTTTTAGACACGTACTAGATGAAGGGTCGGACGAGTACAAGATTATAATGCTCAATAAGCGCCACTTGAGTTTTAGAGTGATAAAATTAAATCGAGAATGTGTTCGTGGTCTTTGGGCTGGTCAACAACAAGAATTGGTGTACTTAAGGAATCGTGACCCTGAGCGTGGAAGTATTCAGAATGCAAAGCAGGTACTTTCACATGACACACATTTTTTTCACCCCATTCTTTGTAACTATCTAAATAGGAAATGGATTGCTTACTACGTACTTTTTGACGCAACTATTGATCACACTATCATGTAATATTTAAGCATACTAATATTATTGCTATATGAATAAATGGCAATTGTCAGCTGCGTCATATTGTAGAAAAAGCTGAAGCGTTCAATGACGAATTAATGAGAGTGTCTTGTTAACCTTTGTAGGCCTTGCGAAACATTATTAACTCTTCCTGTGATCAACCTATCGGATATCCAATTTATGTATCTCCCCTCACTACGTCGTATGCAGACACACACCCTCAACTTTGCTCACTTGTTGGTGGACCAATTAGTTTGTCAAAATTGAAAGACTCAGTTATTGCCCTTTGGCGACATATTCGTCGTCGATGCGGTGAAGGTTGTTCGAGTGGATCTGCTGTACCTCACGATGACACTGCATATGGACATGAAGGAGTTTATGCAATGTCCGCTGCTGCAGTCCTTCCTCGTAAGAAAATCTTTTAAAAATCCTCCGGGTTTGATGTCAATTGTTGTCACTTGCCAGTTTATCTGACAACTCGTTACTTGTTATCGAATTGAATTGATATGTCATATGATTTCTTAAGTTAATTCTTGAAAATATTTTCATGTGTATTTTCCATTATAAAGCTGCCGTTTCAAGCGGCTTGAATCTATCGGGAAGTCAATCACTGGATGGTAGTCAAATTGGAGGTAGCAGTGTAGGCAGAGGCTCGTTGAATCGAGGAAATTTTAACCGAGGAAGCGTTGCGTCAAATGTTTCAGGCTCATTCGGGAAACCGTCTTCATCTACATTAGCGAGTTTAGCAGGTATTAATTTAATGCGCGTCTCGTTTCTTTATTGACTAGTGCAATAAAGTCATGAATTATTTATGTCGTATTTTATGATTGCTTGTAATGTCTTTTGCTGGAATGGAAAGTAAAATTTGTATTTTGAAAATCAGGATTCTTAACTGATACGAATGGGAATGCCCGAGACAAAGACAGAGGTGATAGAGATGGACGAGAACAAAGTCGGGATAGAGAAAAATCAGTTAGTTTGCAGCGTGCAAGGATTGTTGATGCGAACCAAGTATATGATGCACTAAACTTGGGTAGAAGAATCGACGTTGTGTGGCCTGATGAGTCCATGAGAACCCGTGGAGGTCGTTCTTATTGGCAGAACTGGGTTCCAGAGGATGGAATGGAAGGACTCGTAAGTTTTGCTTTTCAAATTTTATTTTTCCTATGATATGAAGAAACTAGTCTCACGACCAAGTATCTTATAAATTATAAATAACGGAGCCTTACAAAGTAAAGAAAGTAAAGGTGAAAGTGTTAGTCTTACACTCTTTCTTTGTAGCAGTATTTATTCTGTGCTCACATATATTTACTGTGACATACTATCTCAGTCAGTATTGTCAGAATCGGATGTTGAGCTTTGTGTGTGCTTAAATATACTGCAGGTACAGAGAAATACTGTATTTGGTTGCTCGGCTGGTCGTAAGTCTGTCGGGGTGGTTCGGAAGATAGGAATTGTATACGTTGATATAAACAAGTTGTTACAATCTATTTAGGTTGTTCATAAGTGGGTTCCGTCTCACCGTGACCCAAAATGCCGTTCAATCACAGATAAGACTATTCTGCTGCTGAAAATTGAAGACAAATACGTACCGATCGCCGAGTCCGGTGTTGTAGCTGATTTGGGAATCGAGCTATGATGCGATTAATTTCTCAGACTAACTTACAATTAGTTCAAGTAATGCAAAGAATATGTATCAGTTTTAGAAAATACAAAAAAAAACATACATAGGTAACTCGTTTGTGAGTCAAAATTATTATCCTTAAACGTACAATTTATAATAACTGAAACTTATTGAAGTCTGATAAGAGATTGTCTTAAAGATTAGTTTGTTACTTACAACTATTTAATTTAAGTCATTGAACTTGAATGAGTATTGGTTTACGACAACAAAAATAATTGCAACAGTTAATTTTTAATTGTGTATTGTGTCTAATTTTATATTATGAAACGTCAGTGCTAAAAGTTAGCTAAAAACTCAATGAATTATGGTAGAACTCGGTGGTATATGTTACTCAAGCTGAACATTGTTCATTTGTGTTGGTATTTTGTAACTAACTGTATTGTATCGTAAAAGTGACGGAAACTACTAAATATAGGGTCGATAAAACTTAATAACTCAAGTGAAGACAATAAAGATGTAGGTATCACGACAACTATCTCGAACACGTACAGAGTAGCTATCCAATTAAATGCAGTTGTTTGTTACCTTATTCAGCACAATGTCATTCACCACAAAAACTACAGTAAAAATAAATGCAGTGCACTTTAAGATGGCCAAAGCTCAGTATTTATAATGTACTATAAAAATCAGATAAGTTTTCATTTTTAACTGAGACTAGCGACATAATAATAATATGGGAATTTTACCAGTGTATTTTTGTTCGCACAATTTCCATTTGTAGAATAATGAATAAAAGTGATTGAGATGAATGGATATGATGAAGATGATGATGAGTTCTATTGGATGGGCAACGATAACGAATCGTGTGGTTGTTGTTGCATAAAATATTTATATTACAATGAAAATAGTAATTCGTATCAAGATTATATAGTGCCTGGATCACTACAGATAAAACTATATTATTATGACTTGTACAAAGTAGAGTTAATTGATATAAATGTTAATGTTTGTTATTTATATGAATATTCAATTTCCCGAGATACGGTCGGTCCTCACAAATGAATGTAATTATTGTTATACTACTTACATAATGCGGTTCGAAAATAAAAGCAACTTTAAGATTTTCTATATCATTTTATTAACGATTTTTACTTATTTGCATGTGTATAGTTTGATAATCGATTCGAAAAGTTTTTACACATTTTGCATTTTTAAAAGTGGACCATGTACTAGAAGTGTACTCATACACAGCCTTTATGAACAATGCAGACTATACATATAAAAATACATAGATAACTTAACAGCATTTTTGTATTTTAACGCTTGGTATTTTTAGTAGTATGCATAATTTTGCTTACAAATTATCACTTAAAGTAGTTGCATAGTAGACATACAATCAAGTAATTATGCGATTATCGTTTAATTGTATCCTTATGATTACTAGGTAGTATGTTATTCTTAGTTCATCTGGGGGAGGGTTACGTTTACGTTTACGTTTAAGGAGAACGATCATATCATACGTTTACGTGCGTTGTTTTAAATTTCTATTTCTATCCCTAACTTAAATACTTAAATACATTATAGTAGTTTAACGATTTGCGTTGTTGTACGCTCATTCAATATGATTTTATAAGCAAATTCTCATCAGTAGTTAAACATCAGACAAGACAAGAAAAGGCTTTATGGTTACAATACAAATTACTCATGTAAAGTTATGTAGTTATGTTTATGTTGTGTATATGTATTCATTATGTATGTATGTACCTATAATATATCCACATATTGTAGGCATATATGTATATGCATGTATTGTATTGTATATTTAATTATATATGTAATTCATGTAATCTTTCAAAGTTTGTTTTTAGGTATGCATAGAATTGTTTATACAGTTTCGTACTTACGACTCAAGAGAAGCAATCAGACTATGAAAAACGACAGACTGTAACTCCCCGAAAACTGACGAATGCCCACAGGAAAACTTTTGTTTATTGTCCGTGGACTCTGAGGATGTTGTCGAGGTGTTGTTGTTGTTGGAAGTGATTGAAGAAGGATTATTAGCAACCTGAGAACAATTATGACTGTCGCTACTAACGCAATGTTGCTGAGTTCTGTTATCTAGCGAGGAAATGTTCGTAATGGGATTGTTGAACGAGCTACACGCACCACCACTACCAGCCTCCCCACCACCCCCATCTCCAGACAACGCCACAGGAAGTGTGCAAGTGTTTTCCTTTGTTTCTGATGAGAACTTAATGTCATCATCATCATCTTCTCCCAAATTACTCGCCACATTCATATTTTCAACTGAAGAATACGACATGGACATCATTGAAGCACTCGTTGAAGTAATGGCATTCCCACTACCACCACCCCCACTCGTAGTAACACATGATCCTGAATTGTTGTTGTTGTATATTGTGAAACTACTGGAAGTATTAGCAGACAAAGACTCCGAAAGAACTGGGGAGGAGGGGGACGATGGAACTACAACAATCGGATCCACATTAACGGAAGCGATGATATCTGCGGCATTTGATGAGGATGTGGAAGAAACTGTGGATACAACCGTTGACAAATCAATAAGAGAAAAGTCATCACTGGCACTAGAACTAATTGTCTCATCGCAAACGTCGACAACATTAAGAACACCAAGAAGAGCATTGTTATTAGCGTTGGTCCTACTACAAGAAGAAACATCACTGATGGTTGTGAACATAGCATTGGTGTCTTCATCATCTTCGTTGATCTCCATGGCGTCTTCACAACGTCCTAGCACAACAACTGCATTATTAATATTACTAGCTTCGTGATGAGGAGATAGTCTCGACTGGCTCATTAGGCAACTGACGTTGATTGTTGTTGTGGTGGTGTTGTTGGAGTTGTTGGTGACTGATGTAGTGGGAGTAGGAGTAGCTGTAGCAGTAGCGGTAGATATCGTACAGGAATTCATAGGTGAGTTGCTTGAAGACGCTAACAACACACTCGACGACAACGACGACGACGACGTGGGAGAAGAAATTGTATGAGAATGAGCTGCTGAAGAAGAAGAAGAGGAATAAAAAGGCAGAGTTGATGTTAAGCTACACTGAATGAAGGAAGTGGCAGAAGTGGGCCAGTCAATCGATTCTTTAATATCGCCCCCTCCTACATTCACAACAACCTCAGAGGCAGAGGCATTCACAGCAACGTCTAAGTTTAAGGCTGACGATACATCAACATCTACATCGTCATCCGAATCATCGAATAGAAATGTCCGGGCTTTCTTGGCAGCCGGAGACGACAAAGAGCTGTCACAAGACAGCGACAATGTGGAAGAAGATGTTGATGACGAGGAGGTTGACAAGGGAAAGGTGCTTGTCGTCGTGAACACTCCTCCTGTTGAAGAAGTGGTGGAAGAATCATTGTCATCAATATTGAGATTGTTGAAGTTGTTGTTGGTGGTGGTGGTAGTGATTGTGTTGTTGGATGTGGAAGATGTGGTGGGGGACAAGAGAAGGGGTGTGGGTGGTGCTGCGTAGGTTTTGCTACTGAAAATGGCTTGCAGATCACAACTGTCAGTGTCTTTAGAATCTTCGGATAATTGTCGAGAGAGATTTCCTGTGCCGAGCATCATGCTTTTGAATGTACAGGATTTATTGTTTGATTGAGGGGATGATGGAGAGGTGTCCATGTCACTGGTAGAGTCCAATTCGTCGGCGAGAGATAAATGCATTTGGTTGAGACGCGAGTACACAAAGCTTTTGCGATATGGAAGACAATGGGACAAACGCTGATTGTAACCAATTCCGTGTCGCATCATTTTCTCTTCGTGAACGTCGTTTTGTAATTGCTTCATCGTGTTGTTGATGAGAACGGAGCGACGCAGGAAACTCTCCGGGTCTTCGATCCGCTTGATCTTCGCCAATGACATCTTCATCACCTTTAGCAAAAATTAAGTTTACATTTTTACTCTGAGCTATTAAGTAGCTATGATTTTTGTATTGCAGCATACAATATGTTTTTATGGTTCGCATTCTTGCGGCATTGTTTTTTAATGAGCAATAACTAAACGTAAATGACTGCAATTCAAATTTTAATGCAAATAGAGGAGTACTTTCTGTACTTTGTACTTTGAGCGATAGACCGTATTAAATCTATGCTTTAGTATTATATACTTTTATAGCTATGGGTTATGTTTATGTATATTATACTTTGCATAGTACTGTACTCCTTTATTTCCCTTGTTATTTTACTGTTCACGGTGGTTTATGTTAATAGTTGCACTGCAAAAGAATGGTAGTACTTAGACAATAGTTAAAAGGGTTCTAACTTTTTTGCGTTCTTCCCGTAATCTGTACTTGGCCGTGAACATCGAGGGTCGTCGATGATTTCCTGAATAAAGTCCACCGAAAAATGGAGAAACTCCATTTGACGACATGTTCTGCGTAAATGTTATGGTTGTCTGTTTCCGATGACCTGGAATCGTATACGTACTTTTGACTGTATTTGACTGTATCTCTATGTAAGACGTGCGTAGGAGTCTATGTGTACTTATAGTTGATTATATCGAAGTAGAAGATTACATGAGAGTTGTACTCGTAAACTAATTATAATTGTAACAGCACAAAGAATGTGAGTGAAGGTGGAAGTCGAGGCAAATCTTGTTTAGTCACTTGATCACTTTGTTGTCTTTGGATTGAGCTATAAGGCTTAAGGCTAAGGCTACTTAGTGTGATGGGTTTTAGTTTTAGTAGTTGAGGTTTTCTGTGGTACTTATTTGTGTCTATTCCAATAAATATGAACTAATAAGACCCGTTTTTCTAACCAAATCAAGAAATTCTTGTCTTTGTATTGTATAGTAAGTGTCTACTGTAGGCGTTTTATGAACTGGTAGAATTTCTGTGACAAAATAATTTAAGCTAAAAATAACATTTAGAAAACTAATAGTTGCTAGTATAACAGTTATATATGTATATAATAAATTGTGGCTATATGAAGATGATGTTTGTAACAAAGAAAACAAAATAGTGTGGATTGTTTGCGAAGCTTAAGGCAGGCGGTGGCGGTGGTGGCAATGAGCTGTGTTGTGTCTAAACGGAATAATAGCAGAAATACTAACAGAGTCAAAAGAGTCTATTTAACCCAGTTGAATTATTGCTGCGGCATTTTCATCATTTTTCAAGGCTCTTGTCAATATGCTACCACATTTGGAAAGGCAACTTTTCGATCCCAATCTCCAACTGCATTTACGTGTCTGTAATAAAAATAAAATAAATATTTATTCATATTTTAATTCTGCTCACATCAACCAACCCTTCCCTTGTTGCAACTTGCATTCTATGCTCTTTCTTTCCTGAAGGAACTTAGGATTCATTATTTTATGCATGCGCATATTATTTGTAGTAAGTAACTAGTGTGCATTTAGAGAGCCTATTTTATCAGATGCCATTATTTATTTATAATATGAATTCCACAACTAACACTGCACTGTAAGTACATACGTATACGACGTACCTATAGGTACCATATACATTATACACACATTATAAACTAAGCAGGTGTAATCTTTTGAGGTTTACCATTTTAGTGCAGCAACCTGCGTTGTTTGTGTATAACACGTACCCAACAAAATTACAAGACTAGCAATAGTCAACCTAGATACTACACACAATCCCTATATTATATTGGCTATAAACTCCAAAGTTATTTACTATACTATGTACACCTAGTATTAAGAAGCGTATATACATTTACATCATTTAAACTGTTTTTGAACATGTAGTTGCTGTATGTTTATGTACGCATGCTAAATGAGTAAAAATTATCTTAAGTGTTTTGCATAGAGCGAGTGAGAGAGAGAGAAGTTGAAGCTACTAAACTAAAGTGTAGTGATTGAAACATTTAATTTGTTCCATTTAATTATTCTGCCATCCCTACCCAATCTCAATCCCAATGCAATCCCTGAGCGATTGGATTGTAAGTAGCGTATTTGTAGCCACTATAATAATGCAGAAGTAGGTATCTGTACGTGTATTGCAATTGCAAGTATTAAGTAAATTAAAGTATTTATTTGTTTGTGCTCACTTGGAGTGTGTAGGAAGGAAGAACGTGAACGTAACACAAAAGCATAACGTGTATGTATATACAGATAAATAGGGATCCATTTGTGTGCACATAATATAAATATGTACATACAACATAGGAGTCAAGTCAAGTCAAGTCGACTCAATTTACAGCATAATTAGACGTGATGTGACTGGGATTCGATAAACAGAGCAGAGGGGTCTATAAGCAACACCAATCTATCTATCTCGTTGCTCCTAGTCCAACATTTGAACATTTTCCTTCAGTTATGCATTGCATTACGTTTACGTTGTGTTTTGTGTACATGCATTGTCAGCATTTCTAAAGTCAATCCTTTGACTTGAGTCGAGAGAGGTATAAAAGTATGAGCTGATCCTCAACTAAACTAAAATATTCACTTGTGTGTCTATGAAAGTATGAACATTCATATAAACATACGCAAATGTACATACATTCTCCTATGATATTTTATATCCTCATGCAATGCCTATCTCTGTATATCTGTGTAAATTATACATGTGTATACGAATTAGGTGTATATTTATGTATATTAGTATAAGTTGTGAGTTTATATTATGATAGTTTATAGAAGTGAGTGCCTGTGTGTGAGTGAGACCATTAAGTGAATGCTGGATGTTGTGTGGATATGAGCTTTACGCTTCGTGGCTATATGTTCATATCCTTCTATGTACAAATAGTAGTTTTGTAGTAGTAGTACTGCACTGGTATGGTAGTAGAGTGCTATAATGTAATGGAAGGAACACTCAGCACCACACCATATGTATTGGATTTGGATGTGTATGTATGTATATCGCTAATGTATATATTTCTGTGTAAATATATATAGACTAAGAAGTTTTAGTAGGAGAGAAGTGCAGTAGTGGTGGTAATAGACGACGTAGTAGTAGTAATAGTAGTAATGGTTGTGGCAGTACCTACGTAGTACCTAGTAGAGTGCTTAGTTTATATGAAGTTGATACTGGGTCGGGGTCTTGTTCTGATACATTGTCTGATCGTGTGTTACTTACCACAGCTTCAACTTGTATACATTCTGCATGGACTGCGTGTGTAAAAGTTAAAGAGGTGATGTGGAGCTCGTAGAGCTTTAGCTTTACTTTACTACAGATAGTAAAAGGAAGACATTGTAGCACAAAAATACACTCCTATTTCCACATCTCTCTCTCTCTTTTTCTCCCAAATGCCCTGATAATTTTTGTTTGTTTAAGTTAACTTAAGGACGGAATCTCTAATCTTCTTAATACAGTCAACTCCCAAACATATATTACTATTATATTTATTAGCACTCGCACACTACATTCGAAGCACGACCAACCTATCCCTTCCTATTCCGCAAGAATTCTCTATTTCTTTATAAGTAACATTAAATATCATCCTCCTCCTGTCTCCTGTCGCTTCAACTTTTGTCTCTTCATTCTTTCAACTCGACATTTCTACAAATTCTCACAACCAGTAAAGCACTGCCTTCAATATCACTGTAAAAAGACACTCAAATATTGCTAGAAGTGCAAGTATGTCCCATGCCATGCTATATGTGTATGTATGTAGTATCTGTTATATTGCCATTGCTATATCCGTATGATTTCTGTATGCTGCATTTGCGTTGTATAGGTAACTAATGCCTTTTCGTTGGTTCTCTGGTGTCATCCTGTCATCTGAACATGTTCATACACATACAATACACTTACTATACACATGCAATGCACATACAATAGTGTGTAAGTGTGTGTGCGAGGGTAAGACTGCAAATGGACGAAATGAATACTAAATACTTATACTGAAAAACTACACCCGAGAGCGATGAATTTTTCTTTAGTCATTTAAATAAAATTCTACGCAGCACTCGACGGAAGAGTGGACTGGGCAAAAGCAAAGGCAAACTGCATACGTTCTAATGACAGATGGTCGCGAGCTGTGTGTTGCTCGTAGCCCTTAACTTGAAACAATGAAATCCACACACAGGATCAATAATGAATAATAAATGCGTGTAAATGATAGAATGGTTAGAGATACTATATTATTCATAATATAAATGACTGTATACTATGTGTATTCATGACGAGTTCGGAAATTCAGGCCAGAAATGACAAATCGACCTCAACTAATTTCATATTGACAAAATAATAAGGTCAGAATGTATACGCGGTGCGATGACAGACAGGAAATCTATTTATTTTTCTACCCTGCTCCAGAGTTGTTACAGAGCCACAGTCTGACTTACAAACTAACCACAATACTTTACGCAATTATTCCATCGCTTACTTAAGCTAATCGAACTGATTGGATTACAACCATGCATTGAATTTCTATACGGCCTATCCTACAAACTACAAACACTGTACCTATCTATACACGGATATTTAATAATGTAATTAAATTGGAAGGGAAACTGCCATGCCACAAACAAACTAGATTAACCTTACAAATTCTCTTGCAGATAATAGTCACACACAAGTAAAGTAAGCCTTTCTTTATGTGCTCTTTGTAAAAAGCACAACATTCATGTACTGGTGTATACATACATACATACATACATACATACATACATACATATGATCTATGTTATGTTATATTATATGCATACAAGTAATATAAGTAATAGCAATATAATATAAATATAATGTATGTACATAACACGTACATACACACACAGACACACAACTACAACACAACCACTACACTACACTACTACCCAACCATATCACATCACAAACCTATAAGTAAGTAAATAAATAAGCATGTGTATTGTATCAGTGTATCCTATACAGCAATATCTCTATGTGGTATGCTAACTTCTTGCTTATATGCAAGTGGTGATATAAAGTGTATCTGAATGTACAAGTCGATTCTTCTTATTTAGTGCAACAGCAGAGTTATTGAGCTTTAGAGGTTTGGAACAAGTTAGGAAATATTTTTGGGAATATTTGCTCGAGTCAAAAGATTTCTGAAAAACTGTCGTATTTGCATGAGTTGACTAAATACACTGGTTAAACTAGTGTGAGTGAAAAAGGAATTTGAAAAAGTGTATTTTGTAAAATGTGTGTACGTACCTTTGAATAGAGTTGGGTGGAGAAGAGAGATATTTACAGTATTTATGGAATTAAATACCTTCAAGTGTAAAAGTCGTTTTGCAAGTCCTTCAACATAGAAAGGCTTGAAGGCTATATATTGGAATAGAGATACAAATGTCCTATCCTATCCTTTGGGTTGCTGCAACTCGACTGATTGTGAGGTAAACCAAGTGAGGAGGAAGGGGGATGGACCGTCGCACTAACAACAGAACAACCTACAGAACTGAATAGAGAACAGCTAAGGCGATATGGATGATACGAAATTTTTTAACTATTTTCCTCTTGTCTTGTGTTTGTCTTGACTTGACTTGACTTGTATATTACATTCTATTGTGTATTGGCTTCTCTCTGAGCTGTTCTGTTCGCTGTTCGTTGTTCTGTTCTTTCTGCCGTAGTAGTAGTGTAGTAGCTGTAGCTGTAGTGGTAGTCCTATACAGAAGAGTCCTAGTACAATCCATGTAAAGAACTTTCAGCTTTCCATTAGTCTCTGGCTACTTCAAACTCACTTTACACAATACTACCATGCACACTCTCCTACACAACACAAGACACACTGCATAAGTATATACATACACTCTGCTACTCACACAAAGTACAGTACTGTGTTCCTTTTGCTCCTTGTATTCTGCCACACTCTTGAGTATCTGTATATGCCACTCACTGTATGCCTTCCTCTATTGTATATGTATAAATACACTAGGTATAAAATATTATATATACACACTATGTAATGTACTAGGCTTCTATCACCACTGCCACTAAGCCTTGTGCTGCAACCACTCTCCTGTTTAAATCCCTTTAGCAACACCTAAATCAATGCATCTGCTCTCCAGTCGATTAACTCGACTTCAGCAGAGTTTGGATACTTTCGCTTTTGTGTATACTTATAGTTATACCCATATGAAATTGCGGACTTTTTAATGCAATCTTCTACAAGTAAGTACATTTACAAATACACCATACCACCAAACTACAGCCACACACCATACCACACCATAACTATTTATTAGTATTACACGCAGCCATCTCCACTTTAGTAATGTGCTTTAATTCTATGTATGAACTTGCTCCCATCATTTTATTCACAACACAACTCAACGTTGTACTACACCCGAATCATGCCAAATCTAAATAAAGTACACACGGACAGTTGCATTACTATTTGACAAGTGGAGCAACAATAACATCCTTTGTTAAACATCAAATGTCATAATGTGTGTGTTTATATAAATAAAGGTCTTCCAGATAATCGTAAAGTATACCTCAGCTCTCTCAAATACTACACTCTATATGCAATATCGTGTACCTAGTTACATAAAGCACTAATAATATATCATAGTATCTGTAGTGTAAACGTGGTATGTATAAATATGTGAACATTGTATAGGTAGTAGTATGTAAGATACTGTGAAATATTTGTCAATGTATTTGACATTATACTTATATTTGTATCATGTATATTCTTTTTGTATGGAGACTCCTGTATGATAGATGTGTGCTTTTGCTTGCACCTAAGTAGCTTAGCAGGAGAGTAGAATTATTTACCATTACTGTTACTACTTGAACAGTTCACTTGATATTTTCTGTGTACAACAACTCTGGCTCTTTATACACACAGTAAATATTTCTGTGTTGTGTTGTTGTGTGATGGTATGCTTGGCCGTCATCGTACTACTAAGACTGCTCTATCGTTTTACACGCTGTAATATGCAGTATATATACTTTTAAGTTTTTATATTCTTGTGGAAAGAGGTACTCTGTGTAACGTCCATGTACTCTGCTTCTATTTTAACCTTTAACTCTAACAATTTTTCTTCATCTTAAAGTCAAGGCTAGGTAGCAATATGACTCAATTAAATCATATGTGTTAATTAGTACCACTTACTACATTACATATGCCATGGTCATTTACAGGGCAACAATATTATTCACTCTCTTTCCTTTGCATTCCAACTCAACTCTTGTTCGTTATAAATATCTGTCGATTTCGTTTTCAGGTAATTTCATGAAAATCAAGACATTCCAGAAGAATAAAACGAATGAGTGTTAATGTTAAATCAATATAATATTATATATCTGTATATGTAATGATAATGAGAGTGTAGGAACAGGATGTATATATTTACATTTAAAATCTACAATGATAAGCATCACAGAAGGAAAAGTTCATCGCACTTACCCAGTCTTTCATTTTACAATATTAAAACGAAACAGAAAATACTCAATTTAACCATAGAGGCCTATATTTAGTGAACAGAAATTACGGGGGAGTATAATATACACGCACACTCAGCGTAAAGCAATTGTATATATATTACCTAGATATATTTGTAGAATAATGAGTTAGCTTAATATGAACTGTACGTAAATACAATGTATTTATTAGGAATATCCATTTAGGTGAGCATTGTACGTGTGTTATCATCGTAGTTTTATGTTGATATTGCCAAACTGCTTGTAAATAGAATGTGCATCTATGGCACGTATTATAGCTACATAGGTTGTTTTATTGAAAAATGTAAATTGATTCTAATTAAAAATTTCTACACGTATTTGTGTATGTAGTTTTATATAGGCTTATAGTAACACAGAGTGAGGTCTGTGTTGTATTACGACGGGGATATGGTTATGAATGTTGAGAGTACAATTATACATTTCTTCTAGTATGATGTACATAGCCAGAACAAGTAAAGATACGCGCATCAGTTATGGATGGAGGATTAAAACAGCTAGAGCTAGACGATGAATTCGCTCATCGTTCGATTGCAGTGTACAGTAGTAGCACACATCAGAATATCACAACCTTTTCAACAGCGCATTATGCTGGTGTGCACAAAAGTCAATTTGACATTGAATTACACATGAAAAGCACATACAGAAAAACTTTGAAGCTATCCATTCGCATTCGCAGAATGCATGACTGAAATGCGACAAGCACACAATAACATTCAAGTCCTTTCATTAAATAGGCCGTTTTAGTGCCTACAATAAATTTCTTTTAGTGAAACGCGTGTTCATATGCACAAATAAATAAATTATGCATAATAATATGCAATGCAGTACACATTGCATTGCAATTGCCTTGTACATGAATACTATCAAACACTCATACAAAACAAAACAAATCCTTTGCACAAATATTATAACAATGTTATTTTTACAAACTTTAGAAATTCATTCAACACAGATTTATGTGTTTACTTTCAACAGATTGTGTCATTTGTTCAAAGGGGAATTACACCTAGACCTTATAAAATATAGCAGCGTTAGTATTTGATATTGTAAAGCATGTCTTGAAATGTACCGCATTATAATTAACTTACACAGACATTATGTCGGTTTTTGTTTGAGAAACTTTTTGCGCTACTAAAATGTATTTTATCCAATATTTTACAATCATTGCGAATACACAGATATTTACGAAGGAACTAAGTAGGCACCTATGAAAAACAATACTTGAACAAACACAAGGCCTGGATGTTACATTGTGCTTAAGGAAGACATAATATTTGCCGTTTTAGGTAGCAATTTGGTTAAAGTCTATATAGAAAGAATATAAATACTAATACATGCATGCCTAAGTATAAAAGTATGTAGATAGGGAGATACATGTACAATGTACATATGCGATATATTATTACAATATGCCTACCAAGTGAATAAAGATATTTCTATTTCATCAGATTGAATCTCACATCAGAGTGAATAAAAGCTTGTGATATTTAGTAGTGCGAAATGGCCTTGTGTGTATTTCGCTTTTTTCCTTGAGTAATGTATTGGGTAGGTGTACAGCGTATTTATTGTATATGTAGAGTGTAGAGTAGCGTACAGCGGAGTAGAATGACTGTGTGGAGGTACGCTGTAATATTTTATTTGTGTGTTGTGTACACACAGGAGTAGTTATGATTCTTGTGATGAGAATGTGATTCACATATCGCAATGCAATTCTTAATATTGCAATTCACAGCACAAGTCAAAGTCACAGAGATGCGTGCCGACTGCGGAGTAGCAACTTTTGCGTTCTTCGTTGTTCTTGTGACCTATTGTCCGAGGAAAGTGTTTTTTGTCGCTTTTATTTTATTTTAATTGTAAATGGATTTTCCACCAGCTCTCATCATCGGATCCACCTCAACTCCTTTATGCTCATTTCATTGCTATTTCAATGCTGGAGCTATAAATGCAGCTATTATGACTCGTAGCGAAACGCAGTTCTTCACCGACGACGAGGAGACTGGAAATAATAATATTCTGCTTCCAGGACACATTACTACACATAATTATGCACGTGTGACTCGATAGAGAAATTCTTTTCCATTTACCTTCATCATTTCCCAGGATGTATCTCTGTAAGAGTGATATGGTATAGTGTGCAGTGTACTATATGTATCCAAATGATTTTTTTCCAGTTATTCCTTCTTCTGTATACGTATAACATGTCGTAATAAATATTACATACGCTCTGCATAGTGTAAATGTGTAAATGCGATGCGAAAATTGTCTTCATGCATTACATAAGACATGGCATTACCAGACATGGCATTCCATTGTTTAATATAAAATTAGACTAATATTTACAATCACTCCCCTAATTGGTTTTACAGGTTTATTTTAAAATCATTAAAATGATCTAACATTATATTTTATTATGATGCATATGATATGATATTATTATCATCACAATTAACTCTAAAACCTACAATCTGGTATTGAGACAAATAATTTCAATAACTATTTAAAACAATCTAGTGTTCACATTAACCATAATAATATCAACAAAAAATAAAAATAAATGACAATTACAAATACTAATATAATATACCTAGTTAAAATCTACTATATTGTGACAATTACAGAAAATTTTGTCACAACCATCCATTAAGAAAATCTACATAATATCTGAAGGCAAGATTGTTTTGTGGGTAACTCATGCTTAAAAAATAATTCATATAATCAACCACTTAGGCATTTATAGTTAAATAAGCTAAATCAATGAAAACTAATGCTAGAGTAGTCTGAGACATCTTGCTAACCGGCTCAAATCGTTCAGTTTTTAGAGAAAATTTATTTGGTTTTTTCCACAACATTGAAAAAATCATTTAAAATAGTTCACTTATTGTTAGTGTATAATACATAAGAATGGTAAATGTAAAAAAGACAGGTCTAAACTAATCACCCTTCTTCGTATATGCAAACTTTAAATTCTTTTTCACTCTTTTACTGTGGTGATAAAACCTTTTTGTTGTAAACATTAACGTAGGTACTTGCTGGACATGGTGAATAAATAGAAAGTAGCACAATGCATAATAAAATATTTGTATGAACTGCAGGAATACACGAGTGTGTATAAACCTATTGTAACGTACTAATTGTCTCTGACATGTTGAGTTCATATTTGTCATAAAAACTTTTGTTTCGTTTGCATTTAATTGCTTTTTAGAAATCGGCATGTACTTATTATTTACGAGTAACCAACTAGTATGCAGTAATGACATACATTACCACTAACATGCGGTAATAGTAACTAGCTATGCAATATTACATTTTTGTTTGTTTGCTAAAGTCTTATTAAAAAAATAAATTGGTGTGTATTGGTGAGCCAATTGGGTCTTTTTATCCATATTATGATTCAGAAAACTATTAATTTTCAAATACTCACACAATCAAAGTACACTTTACAGGAAATGGCTCCTTTGTACAATACATTTCCAAACATTTTCACATTTGATGTTTAAAACATCAAACTTTGTTGGTATTAAATCGGAGGAACGTTCATCGATTTCATCTGCATATCATTACATTGAAAATTTTAGAAGTTATAGTCATCTTTGGAATGGAAATCAATCTTTTCATTTTATTCTCGTGAACCTTTTATTTTCGTGGTGAATAATTTCTTCTTTTGACTTTAGGCTGTACATCCTTGTAGTAGGGTTAGAACGAGTTGATAATTCGTAGAAACGGTGTCATTTAAAGTTCATATAGTTAAGTATGTAATAACTTAATGATTTCCATTGTAAATTCCTCATAATATGGTTATTGTTGCATGTAATGAGATATTTACTTGTAATTGTACTATACTCGTGGCATTGTCCTATTTGCAGTTAAATTTACAGTGCTATATTAACCTACAGTGGTTTATAATACAATATTGCAGTGTTTCGTACACTTATCTATGTAAAAGTTATGCTAAAATTATAATGCCTACTTATACTTAATACTCACAATCAGAGCAAAGTACGTATACATAAGTATAATCCATCCACTAAGATTGGTAGATAGAATTGAATAATAGTGTTTACATATTGACACTCTCTGATTCATTGTTATTAATATCTCCACTTGTAAACTGCATACTTAATAAACACATAGCGATCCATCCATAATAATATATTTAGTGAATGTTACATGAAGGTTTCATAAACAAACTCATCATATTACAGTATAGTAATACATTATAGAGTACATTATAGAATCTATGGACTATAATGCAAACAAATGATGCGTTGATTTAGGACAGGCTCTAAATGATAACGTGATTTAAGGCAACATTTTGACTATGGACAATTAAGTGCAATAATGCGATAATTTGCGTCAGTACACATTATGTCAGCAATATTGAAGTTTATGCATGTCAATGCCTTTGTACATAACATGATACATGTTGAACAAACTTTGCTTGCCGTTTGTATTTGCTAAACCACTAACGTTTTGTAAAATGCGCATCTCATGTACAAATGATGACACATTGTGTGGTAGGTGATACACATTAGATAGCATAGGTTGTAGCTATTCGGTTTGTGGCTACGACATATTTAGTAACTATGAATGAATTATTATTTCCGATTATTTCTCACAATATCGTTGCATTACCTACTATGTATTACTGTACTAAATAATTGTACAATATTCATCAATATTCTTAGAACAAGCATGTAATTTCTTGACAAGTTTATATATTTCTTAAAAGTATGCGTAAAACTATGTTGCAATTCAGTTAGTAACTAAAAATAGAGTGGCCGTGACAGTTGTAGCTTCAAGAGAATGTTAATTTGTGCTAAATAGTTTTAATACCTACATTACAGCAAGTGCCAAAAGATTTGCATATTGCATATAAGTAAAAAGTCTAAAGTAATGCAGGTATGAAATAAATTGGCGAAGTTGGGAATTTGAGCTTATTGCAATGTAAATTTATTTATAAAATGCTCACAATGAATTGAATATTGTAATGTAAATGATTCATGCGGTTGACATTACATTTGGAGTTTGCATTAACATATAAGGTGTATGTATGTATGTATGGTGTATGAGTGTGTATGTAGTGTACTTAGGCTATGTTGTAGCAACACATTAAAACAATTCACACAACACTACTATGTCCATATAGTTAATCTGGTTGGTAATATAATAACACGTTGGAGAGTGGGTTGGGTTGGGTAGCAGTTGGGTTGGTATAAGGTTTACTATAATTATGTAAATGTTCATTTCTAACTATTTCTTATCCGCTAGAGCAATAAAACATTAAACATCTTCTTCCTGTCTCCTTTGCACAAGCATCGCAGAAATATTATGCCGGTTTGGTTTAGCTGACTCCGTTTGTATCTCTCTGTACGTATTCATCTATAACTAACTCTAATATAAAGGTTTTAAAATAGTAAATTTATCAAAAACAAAACTTAGACAATATTTCTATCCACGTAAATACATTTCAGCTTCACGTAAATTAAATTAAACACACTAATAAAGTACAACCCTTTCACTTCTAACGTAATAAGGCAATAAACTATTAACGTATCATATAGCAATACTATTTTAAACCAACAAATGAATGTTGAATAAAGCTGTATTAAAATCACATTTAAACTCTAGATTCTACAGATATGCACTTCATTTGCGACGAGACATACAACAAATTACCTTACTAATTGTGTATAGGCTTGGTTATATACATATACAAGTAAACTAAACCTGTCTAATGTACCTAACTACTTAATATGCTAAAATAATTTATAAATGTAGTATACCTACATGTACTATGCTGCATTTGGCAGATAATATATGTAATTGCAAAACTAAAGTATAAACTATACTTACAAACCTATGTTTTATCTATCATTCATAATAATATACATACTATGCTTCGTATCTAAAGGTATAAACGCATTTTTACGGGTATTTAAACCTAATTTTGATTACGAACTACTATGTAACATATTTATCAACACGACTCTACACAAATAGCAACAATAACAATACTCAATAAAGTATGAGCTATAACTACATACCAGCTATAGCAAATATTATTACAGTTGCAGGACCTATAGCTTTTAAACCCTATAGGTTTGCAAATTACATTCATTCCCCATTTGCACACAAAGTTTTTATATTGTGAATTCAATGATACTATATAGGTAGGTAATATTTAAAACGGGGAACAGTTAACATTGTAGCTGTATTGGGTATGGTATACTACATGTTAAATACCTACATTACAACGGATGCATTATCTCCATGTTACATTATACTGCTGTAGAATTATTATAAGCCACAATAAATGTGGAACGATACAATAGGAGCATTTTGTTAAATACATTATTACTTACTATTACATTTTGTATACGTGTATTCCTTATACTTGTATCTATCTATAGATGTATTTAGTGATCACTTATTTATATACGCTAGGTATTTCATTTGGGTACTTGATGTAATAAGGGTACATACCAATAATCGTCCACGGGTATATTATATTATTATATCTTACACTCTACTTAATGTATCTACTATGTAAATTACTATGTACAATAATTACCAATTGATAATAATGTGTGTATAGATTGTTCGTATTGTATGTTGTATCTGAAAATTGGTTCACTTACAATAGTGTTTCATTTTTACATTTTTTACTTTAGCAAATATTTTGTCAGTATACTTTGATTAGCATTCTTTTTAAATGTAGTAGGTAGTGTTTTATGTCATAGCGTAGTCTGCTGGATACAGGAATATTAATGCTTTTAGTTACATGATGATGTAATAATATATTTGAAAATTCTTTTAAACAAAAATGGTAGCTATACTTTCAGTAATATCAAAATCAAGATACTAATCATACTATGTAGCTAGTATATTTGTATGGTATAATATAGAAATTCTTTTAGTTTGAGAGCAGTATACAACTGAACCGTATGGATATTTACATGACAATCCTAGTAAATCACAGAACAAAATTGGCATGTTTCAGCAAAGTTGATAATATATAGGAGACATACAATCGAGTAATAGTTTGTAGTGTACCAGAAAATCTAATAAATTGCACACTGGAATGTATTACTGTATAATATTTGTATGCATTTCTTAGTTTTACAATGAGTTGCATATATTTGGAATGAATTTAAATAGCAATGATCATTGCAACTTGGAACTGCTTCGGAATGGAAATCTTATTTAAAAAGGAAAATCACATGCTAATTTTACAACGTTACTACATGGAAATAATAGAGTAGAATGATAATATGGAATTATAAATATTTGTACTGAAATAATGGAATTCTACTACAGCTACTATTATAGTACTTCATGTGTTATAGCGGCACAATAATTAATGAATCTTATTTATGTACACTTAGAATAATACTAATTAATCCTTATGCTATGTACACTAATGTAGTTAAACTGTATTACATATACTATAATAAAGAATGGTAGATTCTGTGATGGTCAACAATGGAGTCAACGATATTGCAACTAAAATAAATTGTATAATAAATGTGTATTGCTATACATTCTATATGATAAATTTACATACAATGTAATATTATAACTGTAAAGAGGGATGTATTGTTCTATTTAGAAGTACTCACAAAACTACATGATTTATGTTGAGTATGGAGGTAATACATAGTATTATTATTACACTGAGGCATAAAGTCGATTGCAAACTCTTAGGTATAGTAGTCTCTAACAATAAGTACATATAATTATTTACAATGTATTATTTTATACAGACCTGTGTAGAGTATTTACATTTGATAATGGAAGATGGAAGTCGGAGGAATGGATAACTTTGATTTATAATTAAAATGCTTTAAATACATTTACATTAACATTTACGAGGCAGCAGAATACCAATTCGCATTTTTTAACGCATCTCCATATGGAGGTTTCCCCGGATGGTATAAGTGGAATCCAGTGTGTGGAGGCGGGTAAAACTGCGATTGAGAATGATCAGTCAGAGGGTTGCCATATTGAGATTCTAAGGAAGAGTGTGGATGATAGCCATAGACTTGGGGTTTAAGGGGCAAGGGTTGGGCAGGGCCGTCTAAATAAGATTGCGGAGGTCTAAAAGAAGTATTTGTGGCGTCTCCGTAGCCGTTGTTCGGATCTGTGGAGTATGGCGGTTTGTCTCTTGGAGACACAGACGCTGGCGGCGTCATAGCTGGTTGGTAGTCGTAAGAAGAAACGGCGGGGTATGGAACCAAAGACGGGAAATCTCCGGCAGATGACTTTTGATGGGAACCCAACATAAATTGAGATTCACCCACGTAATTGTCCGAACCGGGTGGAGTTGGCAATGCACTTTGTACAGTGCTCATGTCTGGGTAATAGGAACTTGCTCCTCGGGCTGCAACCACCGCTGCTGCAGCTGCCGCCTAAATAAAAATACAATACCCGCATTAAATACAAAGGTTCATTTTCAAAATTGAAATAATTCGTGAGAAATTCTCTGTACCTGTACATTGGCACGAATGACACTCTCTCGGGAAGCACAGAGTTGACGAAGAAGTGCTGAAACAGGTAATCCCGGTCCTGATTGGGAGCCCGTGCCAACCCACTGAATTGCAGATCCAGTTCTTGAACCAGGCTGTTGTCTCAACAAAGAATCAGCGCTGAAATCAATTCCTGATGTCACAGACGGGAGATGATCTGTGTCTCGCCCAGGAAGATGTTTAGACATCACTTGCTCCAAATCCTTCACTGAAGATCCGCTCTACAAAAATAAACACATTCAGAAAAACATTAGTCTCACATTTGCCCATGTATGTATATAAAGTACTGTAGTAGCAAAACAGTTAATGCGTTACATGCGTTATTGGCCTTGCTACTGTTTGCTGTATTGTATGTACGCAGAATAGTGGTATTGCAAAATATAGGTATATGGTACATTCCTACATGCATATAGAAATGCTGTAGCATACAGAAGCATGAAATATGTACGAGGGATACATGATACATACAGAAAACAAGAGAAGGGGTTTCCGCATCTGTATCAGAGTGTTTTGTGTATTCCGTTATACGTAGTATAAAGTAGAGTGTATGGGAAACGTGAACTTACTGTGGCATCCCACTGATTTTGATGGTGTACTTTCCTCCACCTAGCAGAATCTCCGGAATTGTCTGTGTCGATGGAGTGGTGAGGACTGGAGGCACTTTCATGGCCAACAGAGCCAGGAGTCATAGGTGCCGTGGCTGATCCATTGTGCGAGTGTGAAGAAGATGTGTTTGTTCCATCCAAGACATCATTTTGTACGATAATTTGTCTTTTGGCACAAGGGGAGGAATGATTGTGATTATTTGTGTGTGAGTGTGTGTGATGATTAAGATTATTATTTTGAGAATGATTTTGACTGAGATTGTTTGGAGTGGTGGAGTCCATTGCAAGAATTGCAGCTGCAGCAGAAATGCTTGTGTCCACAGACGACGAAGATGAGATTTTTGAATTTCCATTCAGACTAGCACGATTGCTGTTAGCGTTCCGATCCAACTTTCGTTTTCTGGGTTGTTGCTTCACAGGAACTTGAACTGCTACTACAGGTGCTGGCGGAATTAATGGCTCAGACTCCAAAGACCGCACAGACTGAGGTGTACGAACATCCGCGTGCTCAGAAGTCGAAGAAGATACCGGTGTTAACGGCTGCGAATCCGGAAGCACCTGCAAAATCAAAATTTACGATAAAAATATAAAAAATGAATGATTCTGTCATTTTATAGTATAGAATAAATATTTAATATAGAATATTATTGCAAATACTTTTTTCTTGTCTCTTACCGAAGACGTTTCGTCTGACAGTCTGTTGACGTTTCTTTGGTGGGTTAAACTGACTGCTCTTCTCTCCCGGCCCGTGGACGATGCTCCTACATCAGTTGTACGGTCTGAAGATGTTCCAGCTCTTCCTGTTGGAGATTTGTTGTGGTCCATGAGACCACCACCACCCATACCGTCTCGTCCACTTCCATCTATTCATAAAATAAACATTTTTTAGGGTGTTCACAATAAAGCCAATTTTTTTCTTTCTATTGTTCTCTGAGCTAAGCCGTAGAAATCTCATTTTACAAGAACAAAAATTATTTTCAACGATGAGCTTTTTAGGATATTTTCTTACCTGATGAATCCCGATCGGGAGACTTTCTATCACGATCATCAAGTATGATTTCTCTCTTGACTGGAGGTGGACACTCCTGCTCCAATTGGCAAGTGTCCATTACCACATGAGAAAACTGCTTCCCACTGTAAATAAATTCATAGTTACATGAAACAATATTTTACATTCATAAATACAATCCTAATTATCATTAACACATCGTGAAGGTGAGAGATTTCTTAAACATGTTATCATCCATGCCGAAAGTACAATAATTTCCATTCTCTTATTCAGAATAAGAATAATGCAGCATGAAAAAACAGAAACATTTATTTCTGATGGGCAATTACAGAAAGACAAAGGTAGATATATACGCAATGATTACCTACCACTTATTTTCAACAACAACAACAGTGCAGTGTATCATTATATTACATGTATCAAATGCTCACAGAAAATTAAAGATGAAATGCACCATCAATCATTCAACACAAGTATTACAAGTTGCAAAACAAAATTACTCGCAACAAATGTTTCTTTAATCGATTTACGATGATATTTTTCATTTTTTGTGCTCAGAATTGAACAAGTAGTAGCCGAGCATTAATTATTAGGGCGCACCTCTCTTACTCTAATGGCATAACAATTTGCGTGTAAATGCATGAGTTTTGCTAATTACCTGATCACGTAGTTGACACAAATAATACTTTGCTCGTCTGAATTCTTGCTATTGCACACCACAGTGGCACAAGTCTGCAGCCAAGTGTAGCCCCCATTCTTGTTCATTATACGGTAATACTGACTCATCACTTGACCTTTGTTTAGTACTGTAAGAATACAAAAACCAACATTAAAATTCAATGTGTATGTGTTGTGCATGTACATACATACACATTCGCAGTTAGTGTGCATTTCATTCTATTTCCATATGATACAAAATGCAGACTACATAAAAGTAATAATCGGGATATCCATAGGATCACCAGAATCACCACTCTCATTAACTTACAATCAACATGGCTCTTCCTAATTTTGCTCACGTCCTCAGCATGACACACCGAATACAAATTCCTTCCCATTAGTTCCTCTGGTGCGTAATCCAGTAATTCAGATACTCTGCAAAAGGATCAAAAGACAAAATTAAACATCCGTCTATTTACCCACCACACTCTATACACACATTTTCAAACAGGGCTGCTATTCTTGTGTATAAGACATAATATACTACATACAGAAGTCCATGTTGTTACACAGATGCAGATGCCCTAATTGCTACAAGGGTTCTTTAGACGTTCCGTGTATGTATGGCTCACAAGCATGGCACAATAAATTTACATGACATGATGATGATGAGATGACTGTATTTTTTGTCCATATTATAACTATAGGGGAATAAGCGGATAAAGAACAAAGTACTGTTTTATTTACAGGTGAAAAATTGCAACATGTATCTGTAAGAATATAATCAATAGTAATTCTGTAAATACATTTAAAATTTGCGTAAACATATTAACCAAAGCATTAAAATCACTAAAACACTTTTTTAAAGGTTGACACTTGTATAGACATTTTTTGTCTTCCTGTTTATTTAGTTGTTCAAGGAATTAGTTTTAATAAAGGATTTTTTTAGTAAGCTTGTTAATATGAATAAACTTTATTTACAGGTAGGCATGGATGGGTAAGCTTGAAAAACGTTATTTGATTCAAATTCAGTAGCTCCGTCAATTTTAGAGATATAGAAGAGACACAAGTACTTTGTAAAGGTTTAATTTGTCATTTTCAATCAATTGAGACAAGATAAAATGAGGGTTGGGATTTTGTTAATTAGTTTGATTTATAAACCAACGAGATCCTTATTCATATCCTATAGGTTTGCATATAAAATCCTTGTACAAATGATAATTAAGTGAACTATAATTCATCGTTTATTGTGTCCAAAAGGTGTTACAAGTTACAATCGTACAAGTACGTATCAGTACGATGGTAGAAAAGATCGGCGAGCAAGATGTATACAGCTATTAATTAAAATATGATTATACAAGCAAGACTTGAAAGGGTTTCTTGAAATAATAATAAATTAGTTTTGCATGTTAAGTGCTTTACACTCAAAGGTCTTGTTCTACAGTCATAATTATACTATGCCCTTTGTAATTGCACACCAATTATTTATACGAGAAAAGGCCCTATAGTAGGCACAAACCAAATGTAGATATTTCTACTTTGGAGTTTGAGTGCATGGAGCTACTTAAATTCTCGTTCACTCAAATTCGCGTGAAAATACAATTTAGTGGTTTCAGGACACTCTGTAGCGTTTAAAGTTCCGTTGGCCGAGCGTTTAGTTGAGCCACGAACGACCCGACATGTTATCATTGCATGGTTTTGTAACATGTCATGAATGAGTTGAATTAACAATTGGACAACCGTCTTCGTCATGATTACAATTATTACACAGCTTTTTTCTTCACCGCTTTCAAAATTGCTTAATTTAAATCGTATAAATTCTTCGAACTAAGTAGTATGTGTTTATTAATTCAGAGAAAGTCGTTCTAAACGTGTATTACACACACAGCGACATAAGTAAGGTAAGCGTAAGCAACCACTTTATTACAACTCTCAAGTCTCACTCAAGTGGAAGCTTATATCTACTTATATTGTTCTATCGATATGTGTTTGCATTTATTTATTACAACGTACAATCTGGCATAGCATGATTCATGTAGACATATGAAATTATATTTTGTACATGATTTATTCCTGCACGAATAAATAGTGAGTCAAGTTAATTGTTTCAAATTATCTTGCGGTCTTAACCAATAATTGCTCAGGAATTCCACTTGCCACCAGTAATTTCAGTTTTCCTTGCTATTCATCACATTCTGCTTTAAACTAGATCACTTGCTACCAACATTTACATCCTATATAATGTCTGTGTGGAATTTCAAGTCGAAAGCGTGCTGGTTATCGTTTTATCGTGTCAAAAATTATTCAGCTTTGTATTTAACTCTAACCAATCATTAAAAACAACATCTGTATCTCTCCCTTCCTGAATGCAAAATTTGGTACAGAACTAACCAAAATTAAACAAATCTCATTCACATTAACACTGCCAAAGTAATCCGAGATAAGAAACATGCCTCAGTATTTTATGTAGTACAAGCCGCAACTATCCTAAACTTAATAAAACTTGTTAGTATGTACTTATGTAATTAGCCTGCAATATGAATATGTACAATCAATTTGCACATATTAAAAAATGTCTGAACACTACAAACAATATTTTAATACTAATCTATTTGTTCTCAACATTACACAGATACAGGTATACTCTTCATCCGTACGTCAGAAATAGATTGAAAAACAAATGAAAAATGTTTACTAGTGAAAAGGTTACTTTGTACAAAAACAAAGCTAAAGTTTCAAAGTTACAAAAATAAGTACAATGCAATTTCTGTATCAACTCTATACACATTCGATATATATATTCGATACGATAGTTAATACGAGTTTCTTTTGCACAAGGAACATTGTATGTGTATAATATTTAAGTACTAAGTAACTACTAACCAGTAACAAATTATACTGTATCAACTAGTTCTTACACTTGTGAACTGGTCTTTTCTTTAGCGAGTGTATATTATCATTATACATTATACATAATGTAATATTATACATTTAGATTTAGACAATACCCCACTGTATATAGATTATTACATGCTACATACATGTAATATCTTGTAGCATAGAAAATAGAGTATGGAGATAGAATCGGAGTGGATGTAATGTAACTAACAAGAGGTTTTCGATTAAAATTGCAGTGTTTAATCTCCTGTTCATCATCATATCCATGCTTAAGCATTATAAAATTGATTCAAACTGGCTTAGCATCAGTTGTTCTTGGTGTGTGTAAAGTGCTAACTAACTGCGTTAACTGATCTTTCATTGCACATTCATCGTTGCAAGATACATATCTGTATTTATAGGTATATGGATTACACGAGTGTGCATGATGTTGAGTGTGTGTGCCCCTATTTGAATACGCAGAACACACTGCAACTGCAACACACCACCACACCGATCCGACTACTGACTTTACGTTTGAGCTGACAGCTTTAGTTTTGATAGGAGAATATGTATTTATGTGTAAGGATGAAAATGTGGACATGGACAGTAACATTACACACCTCTGTGGATTGGATTGTAGTAATTACACGGAGAGATAAGATAGTTGAGTTGAGTTGAGGTGAACGTGTGAGTGAGAAGATGGAAAAAAGTGAAAGATGCGATAAGGAGCTGACAAAAGAAGAGTTGATAATGCTGTGTTGCTTTGTTGTTGATGTTGATATGCTGTTGGTGTTGAGATGACCATTTAAGTTAACAAGGCAGAAGCAAACCAACAGGGTTAATTTGTAGGTGGGAAATGGGAACTAGGCAGCAATTACTCATAATCATACCATTCGCTCACCAGACTTCAACTACTTCACTTTTCGCCTACCTCACCTCACCTCCTCGATACACTCCACACTCACACAACATACTCTACACCTTGAATTACAATTCAGAATTCTAATTCCACTCCGAATGCCAAGAATGCAAATTCAACTCAACTCTCCACAAAACAACAACACTCTGTCTACCACTGCAATCCACTACCATTCTTTTTACAAACTTAGGGCTCTACACATACATTGAATTATACTAACTAAGCATAATACTTAAGTATGGTCGAGGCAGAGGTGAAATAACTAGGTGTATTACATTGCATTATGCATGTAATAGACTAATAGGCCTATTTTATCAACTTCATTTCACAAAGGCTTCTCCAACCTACAATTATTATTACGCCACAGAATATTCAATGCATATAAAACTCCTGCCACTTTGGCTTTACAAGTAAAAGCAGTGTACAGTAAAAGCCGTATGTAGTATACCTTGTATAGTATGTAGCTATATACATTGTAGTGTAGTTAGTAATAAGTACTAGCAAGTATGAAATTAAGTGTGTAATAATATTATATTTAGTTAGAGAGAGATAGAGGGAGAGAGATAAATGAGATTCTGCTCACCAAGAGTCTTTTACTTATCACAAAGCAACAATTTGTTAGCGCTTCTGTGCAATTTACAACTATATTAACATTAACGACCAGAATCCATTGATTTGTGGCAAAACTACAACTAGTAAAGAAATAGGGAGTTTTATATGTACACACACAGCGAAGAAAAGAAACAGTAGCTTCCACCACAACACAATATACAAGTAAGCAAATGAAATGGAAATGTACATGGATTGTGCAGCCTTGCTCTACTATGGTTAATTATTATTAGGAATAATGATACACATTAACTCCCGAAGTCAACCTTCCTCTGGTAATAGATGAGACAACTTCTCCTCAACCTCCTTCCTTCCAATTTTCCATAATTAAAGACAAAGCACTCAAAGAATCGCTTTGTAAACGAAAAACACCAAGTCGATGTGCTCTCCTGCTTTGTTCCTAAACAACTTACAGATATGAGTCAACTTTTAGTTTTTTCCCAACCTCCAGGGAATCTACTACTACAACTAAGGTGCTAAGATAGTAATTATATCTGTTTCTACTTACTTAGTTGTATTATACCTGCCTCTTTTGACCAAACTGCGCAAATTGGAAATATAAAGCAGAAAAAATCCTCCGTCTCATTTTCAGTTTGTACGAGAGAAAATATAAAAGCTAAACACTAACTAACTGCTGTGAAGTGAATCACTCATTGTTTTATAACCGGGGATTTTTGTTGATTAACACCTGAACTGAGATGAGACAAGTTGAACTAGAAAATCTTGAAATACATTTCATCCATGTTTCGGGGAATGATGCAGTTAGTTGTATGCAAAATGCAATTAAAATAAATTGCCTTGAATTCGATTTTTATGAGAAAATGTAAATACTAATAAGCTATAGATTATACGCTGCATGAAGCGATAATGAACTCAATAAATTAGTTTAAAGCATTGATTGCAGGTTAGGAATCATAGAAATCTAAGTTGGAAAAGTTGATTAGTTAGGGAGCGGTGGTGGTAGCGGAATGATGGTATCCTGGGAGAGAGAATGATGCTATAATGTAATTCGTCCAGCATTCGTGTAACAACAATGGAAAATGCAAATAAGGAATTCTAAGGTGTGTATAGAGAGAGTTTCAAAAGGCTTATTTTTTTACCTTGGTTCACAATGGACAATTCTGAAATCGAAGCTGAGTCTTGTGACAAACATATCTGACTCGAGTCTGATTTCGTGGACTGAGGGTGGTGGCAGGGCAATGGCTAACGCCACCATTCCCAGTAATGGTGGTGGTGACTTCCGGTTGTGGGAGAAGGAATACTGTGGCCGCAACTTACACAAAACTAGAACCACCTGAAACTCAATTATAATAATAAATTCACAATTAGATAAACAAATTTCACAGAGCAATGGAACACATATTATGTGCATGTGCAATCCAAGATGAAAAGTAATTGTATAGGTCAAAGTTATTTCTAAAATGGGATCCATCAACAACAGGCTGTATATACAGTAGCTTTCTTTTTTGTTTTTTTAACACTAAGAAAGAAAATGTATACCTTCTTACGAAAACCCATGCAGTGATATTATGTGCAAATGTCAATCAGTATCTCTGCATGGTGTATTGTATATATTATACACATGCAACCTATAGGGCGGTTTTTACAGTTAGGTATATGAAATTGAAACATTAACTAAATTTGCCATTTTTGACAAACTGGTGATACAGGTATTTAAATGCCAATTTTAAATTGCATGTCATGCAAGGCCAGGTAGGTTGCATTATCAATCCATTTTGATGCAGAAATTTTTAATTGCATACACCATGCATTCTTTATGTATATTCAATGATTCGCTAAATATAAACTATTCTTGTATTAGCTATAGAAGTAGACTCAAATGTACATTTTAAAGTGCATTGGAACAAGTACATGCATTGATAGGACTAAGGGAAATTGAATCTATAGCGTATTTTGTTTGGTTTTTGGTGCATTGCAGTTTCATTCTTACTCCGTTAGAATTCACTTGGCCATCGGATCCGCCAAGTTCCTGGCAGAAGTGAAGTGTTGTGTAGGAAATGCAGTTAGAGAGTGGGTTGGTTGTTTTGTGTCGTGTATTGTAGTATGCGGCCAAGGCAAGCCGTAAAGTAAGTTGACTGCATAAATTGTGTGTTCTTATCAATGGCAGTTCCAGTACCGAAGTGAAGTTATGAATTTCATTCTAACCCCGGACAAGCGCTAGCACAGATACGCTAAGCTAAACTTTAATTGCCATTAAATAGACCCTCGGGATTAACTTCCCATTCTAACTTTGCCAATACTAGATAAGTACTCCAAACCTAGCGATATTGCGTTGTAGTACAATGCATATCTTCATATACACAAATACTGACTTAATTTTGACTTCGGCTTGGTCTCTGATGTAGTAACACAACACAATACTTCGTGTGCATCTATCTATTTAGATTCGGGTCTAAAATACTTAATACATCCAAAACCATTTTCTACATCCATTGCAATTTACTTTAGTTCTACAACTTCATCCCAATCTCAACCATGCAAATAACTCAAATGTTTTACTATTTGTGTGTATTGCGTATCTGTCTTTGTACATTTACTATAAATTCAAGGCGCTGTACATTCTGTGTATCGTCATCGTCAAGATAATCTCAGCTCACTACAAAACAGATAGCGAATGTAGCCACCAAATTGGGATGAAGACCCTATCCCTGTATACATGTATCCCATGCTACAATTATCGTGATCCGACATTTCCTTAACCAAAATCCTAGCCATTTACATTAATTCAAGTAAATAGACTTTCCATTCGAATTCCCTAGTCTTTACATATTTACAACGTTAGGCATTTATGGTAAACCTCATGTACAAAAGCTATTCTTAGCAGCATGAAGTATTCTGTCTGATACTGGCAATATTGAACTTCGAACACAGCGACAGGATTTGAATTCAGAAGGGGTAAAAATAATATTGGCTTAAGTTCTCAAATTCCCAAACATAGGTTATTTGCTATAGATTCTAGATAGGTAGATAGACATTTTATAGATGTGTAGAGATAAATACATAATATTGAAGTGGACACGTTGTTGGGTTGTAAAATGAGGAGATTTGTGACAATGATGTCTTTTATTTGTAAAGTGACAGTTGTTGAAGAAGAGTGAGGTTGAGTGAGTGAGTGACTTACCCTATACCCTGATGATTTAAAGTGACATCCCCTTTTGGTAAGAGTTGACTTCATTCGGATGCAAAAGGCTCGATCCATACCCTTGTAGCCGGCATTACTACTGATTGACATCAAAGACGAGACTGCAATCACATAACACAACATTTCATGTGTGCACACAGTCATACAAATCAACACATACTAAAACATAATTTGTACACCTACTATTTCCACAATGTTCGTAACTTTTGAATATTGCACGTGCGCTCAAAAAGACAACACCTATGTAATAGAATTATAAAATATGAATTTTAAATATAAATGGCCTATACACGTTATAGCTTGTGTACAAAAACAAGTTTCGTAGTACAAGCATTTTTGTGTTGCGATGCGTAGTAGTTGGTAGTAGGCATAGAGGTTACAATATTTATTAATCAAGCACAAAAAAGATTTTAGTTTATTTGTACAACGTAACGAGACTTTTTGCTATATTGCTTTCTAAGGTATAGTACAGCTCTGGTGTGCTGTTGTTCCTGTATGGATTGTTTTTGTCATGTATTGTATAATATGACATTAGGAAGATTAGGAATATATTTTCAAGTCAGGTGCACATGTTGTGATGTGATTTGTACTACGACAGGTTGTAAAAAGGTTGCCTTGAATTGAATATTGTTTTCATGTCAGAAGTGTGCATAATGAGTACAGGTCTAGTACATCTGAGGTATGCTAAGCTTTTATGTTTTACTAGCTATAAATATTTTATATACCTACGTAACACACCAGCTTTTTGTCTTTCGTACACTCATGCTTCTATTTCTTGGAAGTCTGTCTGTCAGGAAGACTCTGCTAATAGAAGAATGTTCCATAGATTTACATTTTTTACTATAATGACTATTCTGATATTCTGATGATTCTATACTTGTGTCTATGTCAATATGAAAAATTGAGGAAATCTTTTTTATGAGTCAAGAATAGACTTTTCCTGACTTATTGTTATAGACTCGCCTGTTAAAAGTGGAAGAAAATCTGCCATGATGAGATATTGTGTTGTGTATACTCTCTGCACGAGAATTTTGTAAACCTTGTTGATGAAAACCGTTAAATCGTTTTCTTTATGTACTATTGTACTACTATTGGAGAGGGTATTTTATTCAATGGACCTGCAGCAGCGTTTCTTTGATGTTGAGCCTACTCTAAAAGTACTTGAAACAAATCGCATCCCAAGTATGCCATTAATATTCATGCGTAACGTAAGGTAAAAGAAATTGACTCATTGCACATTGAAGTATGTAGTAAGTTTTGCCCCTCCCCATACGTACAAACGAAGCTACATTATGATAATAATAATAATAATAATAATTTAATGGTAATATTGATGTTATAGTATAATGTACGTAGGAAGATGTAAGACTGAAAGAAAAGAAACTGGCTCTATCAATCAATCAAACATCATTTGACTTCTATACATTCATAACATTATGCATAATATTAGCATCTGGCCCATTACAAAGTCAAATCATGTCTCTCCACTTTATGCTACCTTAAATCAGATGAGAATAATGTATTTTCCTAAAGTGTCTGCTCCTTGTACTTCCACCATGTACTTCTCCTACTCTTCTTCTACCAACGCATTTCACATTTCAAAACCTCAGCTTAACTCTTTCACCTCAGTTCAGTCACAGTTCCTGTTTTCTGAATAATTTTTGAATGTTTCCTTCACTTAGCTTTAAGAAAGAGTGCTGCTAGGATTTTCAAATTTAAATCAGTGCCATAATGTAATTTCTCCATAAGTATATATGCTTAATGTTGCCTATACATTATACTAGCACAAGGTATAGGTACTATATAGAAATATTGGGAGAATATATTACAAGGAGAAGGAGAGATATAGATTTTACAGATGAGTAAGGAGGATGTAGGGTTTCCATAAAAATTAAGAAAAGTGGGAAGAAGAAAGGGAATGCATTAGGTTGGCATAATATTTGAAGGGATTTGAAGACAAAAAACGGAAAGATGGCAGATTTTTGGTAATAATAAGTAGAAGAAAGTGAAGTGAGGACTTGGAGAAGGAGAAAGTGTATGTTATATGTGTAAGTGTGAGTGTGACTGTGGAGAGTATATATGGGGAGAAGGAAGTGCGACTAAAGATTTCCTCAGAGGCTTTTTATGTGCAAGAGTCACGTCTGAGGCTTCTAAGAGATTCGCCATCAATTCCGTAGCCTCTGACACGGATCACCAATTTCCTCCACCTTGCCTTAGCCCGGTCAGCCTCATTGGCATTGTTCACACGTAGTAAAAACATGAGATATCGCCCGTCTCAAAATAATTCGAATCACGAAAAATGACACTTCGACCATCCCCTCGTCTGCTTTATGAGAACGCAATCTTGGCTCATGTTCTTCTATCCCGAAACTCCCAGACTACTCTATCTTTCTCCTCTCTTCTCTATTTATCATCATCACATCAAAACTCTTATATGCACTCTCCTACACACATACCCTCTTAAACACATACCTCTATCCCAACCCAACATCCATACACCACCCTATACATTATCTCTCACTAACATGACTCTCTACCTAAATGTGGACGTGGACGACAATCACAACACAAAACTAGCACTCCATTCTAATTTCCACTTGCTACCTTACTATTTACATAACTCTTCTCTCTTATCGTCCTATACACGTACAGACATACAACTAACCCTCCTATACACAAATACACTGTGCATACTAAATAACTACAAGGACTTTATACAGTTCTCCTTTTACAGTTACAGTCTTCCTAGGTATTACAAATAAATTATTTTGCCAACAATAAAATTAGTAAAAGATATATTATTTCTATGTAAAATATAACAGTATTTCTATGTACAAGAGTACGCTGAGGAATAGTAGAGCAATTTCTGCTTTGCTCTTACAGCTACTTACACCATACGGCAGTTCAAGAGTATCAGGAGACTGGAGAATACACAATATGCTAATTGTATTGATTTTGTTGTATGGAGTAATATATTATAGTTCTAGTTACAAGTTACGATTAGGTTTCTAAACAGATACTCTACTCAACTAAGTAAGTCGGAGTTGTGTATTTATGTATGAAAAACATTCTTGTATATATATAATGCATTGTAATGTACTAATAGTGTAGTAGTATCACTATACATGAAGTATTGTAAGTACATTGTGCGAAGAGCCGAGCTACGTCAGCTTAATTTGTTAAACAAAGAGAGAATTAGTCTGAAAAGCTTCCATTTTCATTGCAGTGCACTCTGACATGTATACAAATAGCGAGTGAAAGCTGCCTTTCCCATGTGTCTCTTGTACTTTACTCCACTCCCATTAGTAATGCATGTCTCATTCAAAAGTTAATTCGAGTTTCCCAACTCTCTCTCTCTCTTATTCATGCATCAGTAAGAGAAAGAGTACAACACGTCCCACAGACCTTCTACTTGATTCTTCAAGATTTCTAGAAAACGCTTTCTCGGGACATTCGCAAATTTATGATCTGTATTAGTTCTATTAACGTGTACTGTACAGTGGTCGAGGTCACTGACTTCAACTTAATTACTACAAAACTACAGCTTGAAAGTAGTACTATGTATACACAACAAATTTTCTTTGGCTCAGTATATATATTGGTATTTTTTTAAATCTCGTTTGAAATTAAAAGAGAGAGAGAGAAATTGGCTCACCATCGGGATTGTTGGTAGCGGAATTAGAAGAGCCGTCTTCGGATCCTGCGGGAGAAGGAACATTAGCACCAGGACCATGAGCCAGACCTAAACCAAGCTGCTCAGCTATTTCTGCATGGTCTTGTTGATGAATATAATCAAATACACTACTCCCCGTCATTTCAACCTGCAAATCCAGAAACAAAGCCAAAAATTACATTACACCAATGATAAATGTCATGTACAAATCATTTCTGTGTAAAATACACTTATGTATTCCTTTTACGACCCGAGAACAAGGGAAGAAGAGAAAAAGTCGTAAACACTTTACTATAGCTCCATTTCAAATGTAAATATCTCACTTTATTTTCATTTCCCTGGAACTAGAGTATACTATAGAGTTCTGTAGTGGGTTATAAAATTGTCTGACAAGTGGTGTCGATTAAAAAGACTGAGGAGAGAATATAATGGTGTAGTTGTAGCTTTGAAATAAAAATGATGAAGACTGTAAGAGGGTGCAAATCTTTTTCATGGAGAGTGAATGCTCATTGAGTTGCAGTCGTTATGTTTTACACAAGTTTATCAAATGAAAGGGGGTGTACGAAATGAATCTTAGGGATTAAACGCTTTTTCTCTATTACTTTGTCATCTCTTATCATAGCTCTCTATTTCTCTTCTTCATGCAACACAGGCACACAAGAGTATAATCGCTCTGAAGCTTATGAGCTTAAACAAGGGAACTGTTACACACTTAATATGAAAGGTGCATACACACTCTGCATAAGGGTATTGATAATAATTCTGAGTTAGAGCAATTACAGTTTCCTTCGGAAGTCTACTTAGCTGCTTTACTTACAATCTACCTAAATATCAAATTTCATTTATTATCTCGTATTGTCGGTGTTTATAATATTTCTATATGCAATTGTCACAGTACATATAAAATTACAGTACATCGTAGCCAGGATTTGGTGAAAATCAAAACATGAGGTATATATATATTGTGCTCATTTTCACTTGAAAAATTGAGCCTGGGCAAAAATGAACATAAAATATATAAAATTCACACGTAGCGCGAAAAATGTATTTTTTCAAGAGATTTTATGTAATTTTTTGGTAAAATTTAATCTTTTTTCCGAATTTCGGAGGGGGAAATTGCACCTTGCCACCCATGGATACGCCAGTGATTTTTGGTATATAACATGTAAATTGTATATAATAATTAATAATATTCCACAGAGAAGACTTTAGACATCTATCTATTTAATATACTACAGCATTATTATAATTTATAAAATTTAGATGGTTGACTTTAAAGTGAAATTATATTCCTACATTAGGTAGGTTGGTAGGTATGTATGTATAGGTTATAGGTATGACGTTAGCATAGCTGCTAATTAACTTGTTTCGACTGGGCATAAAGATAATATGTATGTAAGTATAGATATAAAATATATGCATGCATATGTGTATATGAGGAGAATAGGACACTTAATCTCACCTGTGATAATCCGAGGTAGATGGAAACCGTCTCGGAGATGTAGAGGAATCGACCATCTGCCGCTAATGCAAAAGCGAACCCGTCCAAAGACTGTAATTTCACATATCAAATCAAAAATGAAATCAGCCCACAACCACAACACCCGTTTCCATTAAGATTACATTAAAATTAAAACAGACTCTATGTACATTTTCAAAGATTGTGTAAGTAGTAGGTATAAGGTATACACAATACACATTTCTACATGTGTACTTCTCTTGTAAGTTAAACACAATTATTAGTACAGTGGTATCTATTATAGTTGCATACATTACATTACACTATTTGAATACATTGAATGTATTTGGAAGAAGTATATTTCTTGTTATCTAGTAGCTAGACCTAGTACTGAGTACGTATAAAATAAAATATCTCATGTAGCTAACGAGAATAGTTTCTGCGTATCTATTTTGTTCATCGAGAGTACTAGGGTAGAATGAACAAAGTTCTTGACTAAAGCTAACCTACTTATCTATTCATGCATTCTTAAGTGGTGATGGTGCTGATGTGCGGAGTGATAGATGTGGAAGTAATAAATCATGTTAAGGCAGAATTGGACTAGTCGTTTAAAAAAATTAATTCTTTTCGTCCGATGGAAAGATATTGTCAGAAAGTGTTATTATTTTCATTTCTTGATAAAATCATTAGCAAGCTACAATATACTTGTCTCAGTGCTTGGCCGTACCTGCAGAATGTGAGTTCCTTGGTGTTGTTCAAAGAGATCGAGTGTTACATTTCCAGACGAACGAGCACGGACATTCCCTGCAAATAAAATTACACTTCATTCAAAATTTAAGTTACATAACCCTTGAGAGGAGAAATTTTAAATGGAGATTTTAAATAAGTATACATGTACACCTATATCGCATCACAAAAAGAGAGAAGCTATATTTAGGTATAGGATTGGAAT
>JAQFYB010000937.1:0-40263 GCA_034694085.1 Pogonognathellus longicornis
GCACAGCTGGCCTTCAACTTTATTACATTTTGCATTTACTCCTTCCCCGCGCGGAGCGCGGGCGCTGATCCACTAGTAGATTCATATTCTGTTGAGCTGATGGCTCATATGAGTGAGTTCTTAAGAAGCAAACCACTCGTGACTTTTGACTGGAACAGGTCTAAAACCTCACTTACACACACGCCGACGAAGCTCGATAGACAAGTAAAATGTATTCTACAAAATTTCATCACAGAACATAAATCCGACTGATCTTTTATTGCTTAGCCTTTTACATTCATTCGAGCTGTACGGGGCAGAAGTAGAATTTCCCTTGAGATTTAAATGGATGTTTCAAATCGCAAATCTTTCCTTACTATTCACCAACAGGTTTCACATATTAGGTATGTTCAGAAGCATTCGCTTTCTATAAAACTTTTAGTATCAACTTACATTGCAATTTTCCTTTCGAATACATATGGGTTCGGAATATAAGTAGAAGACAAAGCACATACAGCCAGTATGTATCTGTATTTTTATCTTTCCTACCAGCTCCAGTTGTACTTGTATAGACACTTTCAATGGAAAATACTATTCATCGATTCTCTTTTTGTACTCGACTATCCTTGGATAATTTGAACTAGGATTAACACACATAAAAGCCATTTTTTCACATAAAGACCTTTTAAAAATTTATTAATGGGTTTGACACACCATATTGAAAGCTTACATGTATTTGCATGTATGTGTGCATCGTAAATATAGGTAAAAAGATATACCTAGGTACATGTGATCACAGCCTAGTAGAAGCACTTACATATTCAACCTAAAGACATTTTTATCAAAAACAGTTTAATTTTTCAAAACGAAATTAATCATAGGAATAAAACTTGAGACAAGAATGCTGAAAGATTTATGATTTGTTTGATGTAGAAAAGTAAGTCTACATACCTACCTAAAAAGAAAATTGTACACAATCACAATACCTATACATACTACCTAATTATATCTGCATGCCTACTATATTTCTAAGTACTACACAGTGTACACAGTAAAAGGCAAATGAATTGAGAAATCAAGTAGAAAGAACCTACGCAAGTAATCAGGTATTTGTGTATCTTTGATCCAGTAGGTAATTTCGTTTACGTTTCCTTAACTAATAACCTTGTACGCACAGGAGAATTTTACATCACGGATTGGATAGCTATTTAGATTGTAGCACAATAGTCGTCTTGGAGCATTTGATAAGGCACAATTCTAAACAAAGTTAACAGCATTACACAAGTATATAAGTAAAGTTGCCTAATGCTATTGATGAAGGGATCCTTGCTTTGAGTTCACTATGAGATTTTTGGTTTGTGTGATTGTACGAGTAAAGTTGAGTGAAGTAGACTCATGTCACGTACAATTTTAATGATTAGGCTCTACATCTGGAGTATACATTACTCTTGGACATCAACTCCGTAGCCCTCGTCGTCCGTAACTCTACCTACACAGATATTCCGATGACTGACTTGCCTTTACTTTACCTTACCTCACGTCGGATTCTTCCTTTATCCTTTAGTACTTGTTTGCTTTGCCTTACATTTAGATTTCGTTCGGCTTTCGCAGTTGCCCACCGTCATGGAAAACCAAATTAGGTATATACAGTTATGTACGGTACTAAAAGTATAAAGACATATTAAATTTAAGGTATCTTTACCCGACCTTCTACTAAGTTCTAAATTACCTTCAACGTATACTACTCCTATATACTTTTGTCATGCTTACTAGTTATGTAATTATGTACTATGTACCATATACCATAACATTAGAAAAACACCCGTTCTCCGAACGCCCCCTCCCTCCCCGTTAGTAGAACTATGATAATTCTACTAACGGTGGGACTCATTTCAGTGCGAAAAAGCTCATTTGAATTTAAAAAAGTTCATTTGAATTCGAAAAACTCATTTGAATTTAAAAACCTCGTTTGAATTTGGAAAAGCTCATTTGAATTTAAAAACCTCATTTGAATTTTGAAAAGCTATTTTGAATTTGGAAAAGCTCATTTGAATTTAAAAACCTCATTTGAATTTTGAAAAGCAATTTGAATTGGGTAAAGCTAAGTTGAATTCGAAATTATTCATTTAAATAATAATAAATACAATGTTTGTATTAAGATTTTATTTGTAGTGTAATTTATAATGTATCATGAATGAGACGGAAGTGATAGACATTTTCAAGCACAAACTTATTGACTGCCTCAAATATGAAATAAAGTTGGACTCACAGACTTTCACAGATTGGTGATTTATACTGTAGAGATTACTATACGTTGACTTTGCATGAGTGTACGCATAATATAGGAAATGAAGCAAAGCCCAGCCCAGCAAAGACCAGAGAATAATACTCGCATAATATACTTTACCACAATATAATACTGTGTAGCAGATAATATTATTTTACGAGTGTATATATAAGTAGATACCTACATTACATACTAACTAATGGTGGTGTCCTACCTATTTATTTTTGCATTTACCTACCACAGTATTCCTACTATAAGTTCAGTTACTGCATATTTGGAAGGGAGAGAGACAGAGCGGAAAGCTTTCACTTGAAATTCTAAACTTTATTGCAATTCTAATGGGTTCATGAAATCTCTATGCAGAAGAACCATAAGGTAGAATTTAATCTTCCTCCCGGAGTATACAGAAGAGATACATACAGAATGCTATACGTATACTTACAAAGTATAATATTTTATTTAAACCAGTGAATAGCCTTATGTACATAGTTACTTAGTAGTAGTACCACTACAAATATGCACTAGCCGGACTGACACAGTGTAACAGTGTAAGACGAATAAATATAGGATGCCTGTATGCATTTCATATACAGAGAGCGTTATACGGATGATAGTTGATTTCTGTTTTACAATTGTGCAGGGACTTTATAGTGGAGTAGTTTTCTATGCAGTTGTGTGAAAGGAGGACGACAATAGTCAAGTTATTTATCAGATTTGTGGACTCGTGGTCAGCTTATTGAGTGGAGTGAGAGAGTATAACTTTTGGCAACGGCTGTTTCTTATAGCTATATTTACTTTATTGTCAACATAGGATGACCAGATCAGTGGAGTCCAGAAGTGCGAGTTAGTGTTCCACTCACTCTGTGCCTTCTGTTCAGTTCACAGTTACACAGCTTTGCCATATTTAAAACTTGCCAAGGCTTTGCAGGAGTTGATATTCTCCGTGTGTATGTGACATGAACTAGTTGAGTGTATGGTCGATTATTTGTAAACTTGGAGAACTCCATATGGCTCCCGTTGCTGTGACCATCCAACTTGGGCAGAATAATGGAATACTTACCATAAATTTGAGTTTTATGCAACCGAAATTATTTACTACTCCATGGAAAAGTTCAATATGAATACATTAATCTATTCATAAAAATCCCAGTTCAACTTTCCCCTTAATATACCTATTTGTACCTATACGAGCAACAGCAGAAACTCCATGAATGACTCACAAACAAAAACTACATGAGTTATAGCTCTGTTTCTGATATTGTTGTGCAATGTGGCTTTGTGAAAGAAAATAGCAAACAAGAATCACAAAGTCTCATGTCATGATAGTGTATATAGGTATTGAAGAAAACAAGTTTTCCTTAGAATTGTGTACAGTGTGTACACTACTTGGTATTCTCAGTTGGCAGTACAAAAGAAAAGGTAAAAGCAATAGACATGGCACAATGCACAAAAATAGTAGGCAAGGGTGAAAATTGAACTGTTTTCTTTACAAGAAGTACAGTACAAGTAAGTATTGTTAGCCTTATAGCATTGTTTGACTTCTATGATCTGGCTAAGACGATTAAAATAAACTCTGCTGCTATTCCCTATAAGTATACAACGTATTTTTGCGTTTTATTTAACTACTAACAGTTACTAATACGAAGACATTCAAAAGCTACATAACTTTGATGGAACAACTACAAACAAAGACTTGCATAGAACAAGTAGGTAGTAGGTAGGTAAGTCTACTTACATATAACACCCGTAACACTAACAATGCATTCTACTGCTGTACTAAAAAGATACGTAGGTGTAGCACTTAATTACGTATGTATGGAAAAAGTTTCGCAAATAACAAAACTCAGACAATTTTTACTACTGGCTGACTTTAGTTACTTTTGCTATCAACTTGCTTAAATTGCCTTGCTTACTAAAAACGGGATGCTACTAACGTGCTGAAGTGTAATAGCTAGCTTGTTTTATAGTCTCAGGGTAAGTTGTAATATTTTATAGCAGGAGTAGTAGGCTAAGCTCTAAGTAAGCTACTTATATAATACTACTTGCTTTACAACAATCTGCTTTCACTGCAATAATGCTACCTACCTACTGCACTACATATACATACATACTACCACACTGCTCCTGCTTTGAACCAGGGCAAAATCAAGTACCCGAAACCAAATTCAATTGAGAAAGGTTAAGTAGTACAGATGTAGGTGGATGCCTTTTTTATCCTTCCGCTGTGCTGCTTTGGAATGTGTTGTGTGATAATATATGTAGGTATTTGTAATGGAGTTTTTCTTTGTTGCCAGTTTAGTTCCCGGATACTCTTCCGAGTATTCATACAACACAGTTTCGTTTTGTTGTGTCCGTAACGTATACCGTGTATAGTGTATAGGTATGGTATGTGTATTGTGTACGCTGGGTTACATATGCATATTGTACAATATAGCGTAGTCGTCCTTGTTGTTGTGGAGTTTTGCAGTTGATTTATTTGCAAGGAAAGAGCAGAAGGGGAATAAGAATTGTAAAAACAGACTATGTAGGTATATAAATATACAGGGCAGACATAGTAGTGCAAAAGTAGAGATGGTTTCGAGATACAAACTGCAATGTAGAGTATAAGTTTAGACTCTGGTAAGTGTAACTGTGCTGAGGTCGCTTTTGTTAATAAGGACAGATGCAGATCCTTATTGTGCCGCTTCATTTTGTGTCTAGTTATCTATGTATCCTATCCTCCTCCTACATTCCTTCATGTATCTAACTTAAGTAGACGGAAGTATTTTGCAACTTTTATGTAGTTTATTTATTTTATGCAGCACAAGAGAAGAATATTTAAGTGGAACACTAACACCCTTGTAAATTGTCGACACTATTTTTGCATGACAGAAGGAACTTCCTTTGTATAATAATATTCTTGTTGAAAAAACAAGTTTTAGTAGTGCTACATATATGTATGTATCATGCATTAAATTTACAAAGGACATATTATGGAGATATAATGTGTAATTGTTGTAGGGTTTTTAGAATTTCCTGGTTTAATTCCATTGTGGTGTAAGTTGCAATTCTACATGAATTATATGGTTCATATTCGTATTGTTAGTTAAACTCATTGTATTTTCATGGTGCGAATCCAGTCAATTGAGATTCTTGATTACATTTTACATATATAGGTACAAAATGACTTCATTTAAAATTAAAAGATAATGTAATTTCATTCTTCCGAGTACAGTTTGGAGTGCTTTGCAGGAAACTGTGAATTCTAAAGAGACCATGCAGATTATCCGAAAGACAAGCAATACATAAATAGTCGCTTTTCCGTGGCATGTCAACTTCGTGCTTGCCCTGTCATCCTCTCAAGGGTAGTAAAGTACAAATATGTAACTAAGGAAGGAAAGCAGGATATGACTCGAACATGCTTTAGTAGTGTACTAGTGCTTGTACTTTAAAACAGGAGTTGCATTACGTATGCATATTCGGAAGATTATTCTGTCATGGTTATCATCATCCATAGCTACAGCTTGACAAGACATGCACGGCTTATTCCCTTCGCACACTCTTTTCCACGTCATTTCACTTGATGCTTTATACTCTTTACTCATTTACAAACTAAACCTGCTGTAAAATATTTACTGTAGGATATACTCTGCATTTCTCCACATTTATTATACTTGCAATCTACTACAATAATATATAAGCGAGCAAGGAACTTCCTCTGCATTTTTATGAGCAGAGATACATAATATACGCTTTTGTTGCCCAGTGGCTCTCACTCAACGATTTCATTTTCTTCTTCTTTTCCCTCTTTTTGTACGTGAGTGAGGAAAATACAGATAACTAGGTCGGCTATAATTAAATTAAGACTTCCTATCTGCACACTGTGTCCAATAAAATTATTTTCTCACATTACTTTCTCAAACCTTCAAGTAGTCAAGAAACGCTTTTCATTTTTGAGTAGGTATATCTTTTATGTACAGTTAGGATAGTTAGGAAACAAATGAATAATTAAAGGTGTTCTCTTTGCGAATACATCAATATTAAATTAAGCTGTTGTTCTGCAAATTCTATAACACAATGAAGTAATACTATAACAATGCTAAGCACTACGAAGCAATAAAGATGAAGGTCAATAAATAATGGTTCGACTTTATTAGCCTACCTACCTAATATTATTATACCATTAAGGAATCTTTTTGCTACAGCCATCTCATTCGAAATATTAGCATAAAGTTTGGGTACCACCATTAGTATTTCGTAAAATATAATTAAGAAGCTTCCGTTTTACTCTAATAGCAAAATGTGTCACACACGTATAACAGGTTTTCAATTGTTTCTACCTTTAGAGTCGCTAGTTACACCTAAATTAGGAGTATTTAGTCTTTAACCACATCCTATAAATTATCATAAATGCATACATCTCAAATTAAAATCAAATATACCAATATCAATAATATAATATGTACCAATATACATCTACTATGTATTAGTGCTAATTAAAATTTTAAGTACAAATACAATTTTTAAAATGAATAAAATTTTCCTACATTTTTAAAGCATACCTACTCAAATTATCGCAGCCCTCCAGTATCTACATACATAAGGAAACGTGTCACAAAGAAAAGAACATCCAATAAGGTAAAACATGGTAACACACAAGAACCCAATGCAATCGCGTCACAATCATTTCTGTTTTCTAGTAGGTATGTTTCGATGGATGTGCATTTGTATGTTTGTCGACCCAAAATTTTTCTTGGTTCAAATTGAATTATATTATAGTATGTTATATATTAGGTTTCGTGAAAAAAAAGAGCTAAATATACTCAATAATTGTTGAGTTAAATAAAACTGTTTAGAAGAAAGTAATGAAACAGCTATTTTTAATGCTGCATAGCGAGTTTGAGAAAGAATTGTAAAGACTTTCTTAATTTGTTAAATCACTTCAGTTTTATATTTCAAGGCTGAGCAAATGGTTTATTAGATTTTCACAATTGTCATGTAGGAAGAATTAGTAGGTACAATCATCTTTAAGAGAGAGATTTGAAATTAATGAAAGCATTAGAGAATCTAACATCTGCAGACACTGTGTAATGATGTACTAACAATAAGCGGAAAGGAATTTAGAATGTTGTGGAAACTAAATGAATACCTGGGGCAAGTCTAAATGATAGAATCCTCGTAATTTTGTCTAAAGTGAATGAAAACTTAGCTGAGTGGCAGAGATAGAATGTATGAGGTATGGCGGATGTGAATGTTGGAAAAGTTAACTTTAGCGACCCAAGTTCTTTAGATACATTATAACAATCGAATATTTTTTATTCGAAAGTAGTTGTCGATTTAATGAGTGTAGACAAAGTTTAGGGGTCCCTTGGATATATTTCCGGATTGGAACGAACGACGAAAAGTCCTTTCGTTTAGCAATTCAATGGATTGTGCCCCTGGGGCCGATTCCGTGGCCATTTGAGAGGAACTGCCTCACTTTCTCTTGACTTTCCTTGCCTTTTTCTCGATCATATCTTTCCTTTTCTCTATTCTCCTTATCCTTTACTCCTGACTTGACTTCAGTCGACTCGACTCACTCGTTAAACCTCTCCGACCATTGCATCAGAACACAAGCTCTTTTATCCCAAACAGTCCTCAGTCCTCCCATTTTCATACTTTCCTTTCTCTCCCAAAGAAAACCTACAAAGTTTTTCCCTTTACCTTCCTTTGCTATCTCCGCTGCCCAAAGAGCCGTTGCTCTCTACCCGTTTTATCTATCTGCGTTTCCGGTTCGGTTTCAAATCCACATTTAGTCCACCTCTCCACTCGTTTTATCTCTCAACCAATGGACTCAGTGTACAGCTTCATTGTTTTTCTCAGCCTTGTCAACAGAAACTCTTATTTCTGCTTCATATACACTTTGATTGATTGCAGTAATGATAACTTCATCCCCACAGTGCAATATTGCACCTATCTAGGACTTATACCTACAACAACATACACATGTACTACCTACGCTGAAGAACAAGCTAGCTTTAATGTCGAGAAATTATAAATTCATTACAAATTACAATTCTGTGGGTGTGGGCTATGGTTCAAAGAAATTCAATTGTAATTATATTTATGAAAGCTCAACATTGTCTTTCACGAAGCTATAAAGGTACTAGGTAACTTCAAGAGGTAACCAATTCCTTTGTCAGGAAATCTTCAAATAAAATATTTAGGCCACACACAGCGTTATTAATTTGTTGTACGTTTTGTATTGTTAGTACTTAGTAGTATTATTTGTTGTAGGTACATTTATACTTGTTTTTACCAAAAAGTGGTAACAAATATTAAACTCGTTGCAAATATCCATGAAATCTAGCAGGTACAAACGATCGTGAATAGTACTTGAACAATATTGCATTACCAAATTACAAGCTGAAAGATATATTTATACGAGATATATACCATTAACAACACGCAGGAAAACTATCAATAATGACTAATCATATATATGAATAACTATTCTTTATCATTGCAACTGTCAATCTGTCTACAAGTATGTTTTTACAGAATCCAATATCCTGTTTACGGCATGACTAACTAACTCATCTCAAACGGCAAGCCAAGAAATTAATTGATGTTGTGAATACAATTTGGTATATGCCACTGTATGTGACTTCATACTATCTGCATATTAAATATTTTAATAAAAATTATCGAATCGTTTAAACCATATTATGCGTCATTAAAAATGAAAAAATTTCATTCAACTCAACAAAAATTCATGCTTTTAAAAAGCAGACAAAAATATATAAATTAAAACTGTTTTAGACTTATATTCCACTACAACTTAATACACTCGAACTTGTACTATGAGGAAATTGAAGTTCGTTTGCATCAGGTAGGTCTTTAAATTCTTTTGTAGCCTGCACACACCCTTTTCCTCGTACTTTTCAAATGAATACAGAGCGAAGCTAACATAATGATCGTGGGAGTAGGGCACCCACCACGTAGATTATGGTTTACACTTTACACATGCAAAGCAGCATTTGAAGTTTACTACAAAAGTAAAAAGAAACTAGTGCACACATAGGATAAACTTGCATTGTAGAATGACGCAGGAAACTGTTACATGGTGCATACATACGGTGAAGGCAATAGGCAAGAGCAAGAAATTATTTGCTTCTGTTTGCCTCTCAATATTATACATAAACGCCCTTAGTGTTAGTGTGTATGTAGTAGGTATACCGGTATAATAGAATAAAAAACTGGAGTAGGGAAAGACAGAGGAGTCCGCCTGAAGAGGCAGTCAGTAAGACACGCTCGAATAAGTTTTTCATACGGCCTTTGTAGTCATTTATACAGCACAGTGTAATTTCAGGCGTCGCTTCACTTATATTGCCCTTTGGAACTTTCTGTTGCAACTTTTTCAGTCAAACCTTTTACATGGAGGTTTGGTATAGGTACGTACTACGTAACATATATTGTGCTATGAAATGAATTTAATAACATCTACAGTAGTAGTAGCACTTCTACAAGTAATAGTGTGTTACTACACTGTGTACTAGTAGAACTTCTCATTGTATGTTGACTTTCTCCTTTCCAATGGACGATCGGGTCATGCCAGAATTCACAATAAAATTGAAGTTCACAGTCTATGAAATGGAATAGTATTAATATGTAAATTGAATGAAAGAATAAAATCAATTTATTTATAACATACCTGAAGCAGTAATTCTACGCAACAATCTAAAGGAAATATGCCACATCCGCCTTAATTTACTAATATCAAGTCAAATGCAAATTAGCATAACAATACATTGAAAATATTATATTATAGTAATTAGGTACACAGAGGTTACTTGAAATGGTTAATATTTAAAACTTTTCACGTATGTTCAGTTTTGCAAGACATTCATTATTAATGATCAGCTACATAACATAACCTTATTATAATATTCGCATAAGTACATAATTTTTTTACATGTGTACAGATTATAAACCAAATGTAGTGATTTATTGTTTTTCATTTTCTACATAGAGTGATAATTACATACAGGTGTTTAATAAGAATGTAAATGTTGTAGTATTGAACTGCCACAAGGACTACTCTATAGATACGTTTGGTTAGTGGCGTGTATTGAGTCATGACCGAGAGGCAGAAAAATATCTAATTATTCTATCGTTACTGTGATGATTAGCATATACAAAGTATGTATAATATGATCATTGACTGTGCTACCCATGCTATGCTCAAGCTTGCGATAAGCTTGGGGACGGTAGTCCTGTTCGTAATAATAATGTCTAAAGACAGTGAACAAGCAGTTTATTCAAATGGTGAATGGGCCCGATGACACACTCACATACAGGTATTTTGTTGCGAGGTTTTTCAGCAAAGGTACTACATATAAATAGTTTAAATATTTAGTTACATTGCTAATGTTAATGATTTTATTTCAAGATAAAAAACACAGATGTGTGAAATGTTTTACCATTGCACCATTTATGTCTGTATGAATGTAAGTCGGGTATGAAAGAAATGAATATAGTTTACAGTTACATACAGCTATATACATAAGCCACAGTTCATCTAGACTTCACCCTAAGTGCAATACTGTATCTGTAAATTATAGTATTAAATAAAAACAATCGAATCATTTAAACCATTGGTCATTGAAAATGACAAAATTTCATTCAACTCGACAAAAATTCATGCTTTTAAAAAGTAGACAGAAATATATAAAATTCTAATTTGCATTTGACTTGATATTAGTAAAGTCGGTTTCTCTACTTAATAACAATAAACGTAGTTTGCTTCATCATTCATCATTTCAACATTAAACCTATCCAAATATAATATGCTATTATAAATATGCCACTGAAGTACAATTAGTAAACCAATTATCTTTAAAGTTCAAACTTTTAAATCGTATTGAATATCACCCATATTATTTCATGCCATTTGCCTACTAAGCCATTAATTATGCTTTTTAACCAAATAAAACAAGTATATTATGTATCGTAAGCCAAGTTTGAAAATGGAATAGCATTTCGTCACTTTCATTATCAGCAAAGAAAGCGCGGAGTGGTTGTAATGTTGAATGTATAGATAAATAGGCGATAGGGTTTTGTGCAGAGGAAGTGAAAGTAGGTAGGTAAGTAAGTTGAATGTAAAGTGTGGCTGTGTATGATTTTTGTCCCAAAAGAGAAGGAATATCGATTCTTCTATATTAATAAATATTGCGTTACAAGAACCCGATGACGTTTCCATCGAGTGATTTATCATCTTCCATTTACCGGCTCAGTTACCTCTTCACTATTTTCTTTCTTTTAGAGTTGAATTGAATTGAACAGTAAGCTCAAGTTCTTTCAATACATCCTTTTACTAATGCCATTACACAAGGCTCTTCGTCTACTTTTCTCTTCCTTCTTTAACACTATACTACATCCGAAATACTAATACTCCCATGCACTTCTAATACTACTACCATACCATATGCTCAACACACTTATTATTGTTAGGCTTACACACAGGAGAACACTTTTCGACATTAGAGAACATCGCACTGCATTCAGTGACTTGACTTTCTTTTTCGTGTCTGCCGGTCTCACTTCTATATATTTATGCTACACTTTACAACTCAAAGTCTAACACTACAAAATCATCATGTAAAATAGCAGCATACTGTTATATCGGTGCTGTATAAGTATACAGCATACACAAGCATTGAAATCTCTTTACTTAGGCATACTATATTCTTCGGTTCGTATGCAAAGTATTATACAAGCTACAATATACATAGGTATTAACATTGCATGGTCGACAAGGCAGTACAAAGGATGAAATAGAGGGCCCTCCATTCTTCCTTTGCGTCCGGACACTTGACCCGAAAAAGAATTCTTAAAAAATTGTAAATGAAACATGATTTTGGAATTTTTTTAAAAAGGGGTTTTTGAAATTTTTAACTCCTTTGTCGATCTTTATCTTGTATACGGCCTTGACGGCAGTACTTTGCACTTTGTAGTGTATATCGTGCAGAGCAGTATATTGTGTAGTTACACAATATTACACTTTTGTCTTGCCTACCCAATTCGCTCGCCTTCTCAAGAATTATATCACTTCTGCTTGAAAGAACAAAGAGAAAGAAAATGTAATCAGACAGTTCCATCCTTTCCACGCTTTCTTTTCCATTACGTGCGTCTTCCCTAATATTAGTATAATCGCCGAGAAAATCTACTCAAATTATACGATCACATTTATAATATAATACATTATATAATTGCTACAGGAAACACATATAGGAAGAAAGGATTCAGAACATAGTCGTACGGTCATGTTTCGCAAAGTTTCATTTACATATTGTTGTGTGTCGGCTGATATTTTAGTTACTTATTATTTGTGCCACATCACATTAGCCAAGAAAGCTGAGATGAGATAGGACATTTTCTCTTTCATCTCTTCAGTATGCATAGCCGTACTTGCTCCATTTAAATTGAGAACATGACTATAAAGGCAAGTCAATTCGAATAAATACAAAATACATCATCGTGTACCTACCTATACGTTGTATTATATTACACTCTTCTTTGCAAAATTTGGAAAATTTGCTACAGCTGACAATGTTAGTATGGAAATAAGTCTTGTAGTAGCTCGACTAATTCTATTAGTTTTATAATGTTATTTCTACATTATGTTTCTTTACACTCCTTCCTCCGTGACATTAATTTAGTACTACTCCCTTCTTGACATGCAAAAATTATCTGTCATTGCGAACGTTTTCTTTATTCCGTGTATTTACTATGTAGCACGGTATTCCATGCATTTTGTTTTTGTACAAAGCAACTGAAAGTGACTACCGACGCATCATATTAAAATTTCATACTTACCCTTTACCATTTCCCTGATGATACGAACAAAAAATAAAAATTCAAATTGTGCACAATAAATATTGAACTTACATTAGAAAATATTATTATATTCTATTTTCTATTAATCCCTTCAGTTCATTTAAGGGGCTAGCATACGATTTTTTAAGCCACCTGGACCCTTGTGTGATACAATAATTGTTTTGGAAATTAATTCTTAAGCAATCGGAATAATCCGATTGCTTAAGAATTACTGTTTGAATTAGTAATAATCCACCTATTTCTCTACCATCAATTTGGCATTTGTATAATTGTATGAGTATATACACAGATCGATCAGAAGAGCAAGCGAGAGTTGATTTTAGCTAAACTAAATTTATATTATGTGCTAATTCAATGTTCATTGAAGTGGGATGCTATACCAAAGTAAAAATGAGCAAAGCCATTTGGACTTGTAAGCAACAATTAGTACCTTACCTAACGATACTAAACAAGCTGATTTCTGGGCTTATGTATAGTGTAGGTAATATGAGTTACAGTTTAGATGCGAAATGATGTTCATAAGGTTTGTTGCCAAATCACTTGACAAATAAACTAATGCTTCATCTATATATAAACTATCTATCAGTATATCATCTTAGAATTTTTCCATTTCTCAATTTTGTTTACAATTTTTACTTTGATGCTGATTTTCGCTTTCATAGTTTCCTCTCAAATCTACCAAACTGCATACCTCTTACTATTCTGTTTTGTCTCATTAAGTCAATCGGTATATGCAGGAACTTTTCCTTTCTCACAGCTTGAACTCACTAGTACTATATCCAACCCTGACATTGCTTTAGTATGTTACATAAGAAACTATATACAATACAGCCCAGTGCCCACTGTACGTCGTAAACGAGCAAAAAAGAAGAAACGAGACAAAAATTAAGGAAGCATACACATGAATATATGCAGAGGTAAAGGTACGTACTAAAATGGGGTAGTTATAGTTTGTTGATGTATACATAATATTATTGGCGACATGCAGACTGTGATGTCAGTTTTACTTTGCATCTCATTGCATCATGTCTCGTTACATTATTCTGTTTCGCTTCATTCCATGAACCCTGAGATCTTGTCATATATTAATACAACCGTAACTGTAACATAACAAGCAAATCCATCACTGTAAGACTGTGAGCAAGAAGAAAACATTATGTGCAATGGCTGTATTGCTGGAACTACAAAGATCTGCAAATAGTGGAGTAACTGTTTCAGCGAACTATTTCAATTATTAATACTCCCTTTACATTTGGTCTTGCTCCTACTACATGCTGGTATACCCTTTGCTATTGCAGTTATTATTATTAATTCTGCACTTATGTATACTACTTGTACTACAAAACTGCATGAAATAGCAATACGTAGTTGCATTCGAGTTAATATTACAGTATGAGTATGACCACCTGTAGGTACAGATAGAATATTCTCATTCTACTTCCTACTGTACAATATAAATTTTACTGTGTCAGACTCTGTACTGTTTAAGTCTGAATGCAATCTTAGCTTCTACAGCAGAACAAGCAATAAAACATGAAATAATGAACGTAATTGTACTCGTAACTAACAGTTTTGTAAACTTGTCACAAAATCCATTCCTTAGATCGGACGTATCGAAAGTATACATATGTGTATGTGTACGAGTGTGTTTACTTATGATTAAATTTATGTTAGTGCTTTCAAGTTTTCTTGATGAAGACCTACTTCATATGTTTGGATTTACAGTATGTGTACCTATAGAATTTCAAATAAATAAAATAAATAAATTACTGTGTAGCATGCTCAAACGTCTGTAGAATTCCCTTTCATATGTAACGAACACATTGAAGCATACATACTCCTGCTGATATGTACTCCCAGCACAAAAGTCATATACACATGTAGTTACATACTGTAATAGTTGTATGTACTACTATGTATGTATAGAATATGGGTGTGTTTCTTGTATTTATAAGCCAAGTTGCTGACTGTTTGCCAAACAAAATCTCTGAAATTCAATACAGATGAGAATACACACTTACATTTGACTACTGGTGTATAGTCTAAAAATCGACTGAAGAAGAAATCGCCTCTTGGAATTGTATTGACTTAGAATTTGGCCTATAGGCATAGATCTATCTTTATGTGCAACCAAATAAAGTCAGTATATAACAATGGTTGTTCTTTCTGTGAGTGACGATGTATATGGAAATACTTGTACATTATATTCTAGCTCTAGTAATGTTATACATGAACTATGAACGATTTTAGTGAATTTTGTGTACATGTGAGTGTGAATAGAGGACTGGGAGTTAACTCAATTTTATAGAGTCAAATGTGTCTTAAAAGTAGATTTTGAACAAGACTTGTCGTTTGAACATAGCCTGCTCAATTCAAGTCGAAAAACGTCAGACAGGCAACATAGGAATCAACGTCAGCTATAACCTCTTGCGTCTACTACTTGGTGCTTTTAGCATGGAGCATGACAAGGGATTCCTGCCAAATGCCATTTGGGGTATTTGTAACTGGAGAGTATGTATACAGATAATATAGATAATATTCCAATGGATGGATGAGAAGTAAGCCTGGAAGGCTTTATGTTTGCTATTTGAAAGAGAATGTGAAGCTTCATTTCAATAAGATCTTATTGCATCATCTATCTATCCATCCGTTCCTCCATTCTATCCCATCCAGACATTCGCCAAAGAAAAGGTCAATTCTTCGTGAAAGTCAAAGGCCGACAATTTTGGTGCTGAAGCTTGTCAACTCACGGAAGCCTTTACGGAATATTCACAATAGGTAATTTATTATTGATGTACAAAAAGATTTTCCCTTTCAAAATCTATCTATGCAATATAGAACATTTAACAAAAATCCGATCAATACGCTTAAGCACTTAAACTCAATTGAAACGAAATTCTCAAAATTATTTAATAGAAAATCTCCCTCTATGCAACTTAAAAGAAGAAATAAATTGCATTAGTATATAACACAAAACATGTTTGTTAGTTCAATATAAACATGAATAATTATTAGATTAGAATTTTAGAATAGAAAACACAATAAACTGATTACATTATACATAAAGATTCTATAAAAGGTGCATAAAGTATATTATACGTAAATTTTTTTCACAAACTTTCTTTACAGAATTGTTCTCTGTATCATCTGCTAGGTTTATTTGTATTCTAGTCCTTCCGACTGAACCCATGCATCATTCACTATTTAAGTTTAGCTCAATATAAAATAAGGATGCTCACGATGCTCTGTATACCTACATAGTGTATTGTTGAAAAAATAAAGGTTAATATTAGCTTAAGGCACCTGTAACGAAACGGAAGTCATTTGATGATTATTAAAAGAAAGCAAGGAAGCAATTTTGTCTACACATAATACATTATTTTTTATGCAATACCAGAAGAAAAGTATAGTGTTTGAAGGAGACAGAGAGAGTGAGTTTTAACGACCAAATGAGTGGAGTGAATTTAAGGATGTCGGCGAGTGTTATTTAATAAGAGGGGCAAAGGAAAATGGATGCATTTGAAGTATAAGATAAGACTTGAGTATAGATACAAGGAGGAGAGCTCTTGTTCAGTGTACAGTAAACCATCACATCAGATCACCTATACGTAAAGCTGGCGTGGGACTGTCGTGAAAGGAAAGAAAGCGAAGTGTCATGTCTGCTTCGCTATAAGTTGTAGACTTGTAGATGTTTCATTAAAGATAAACGAGTAGCTTCGACATCTTTGATGAGATTAAAATGAAAGCTCTCCATAATGGATGCACGAAAGAACTTTTTATTCTTTTTATGAATATTCAGCCATGCGGAAGCATATACTTTCCATGACGAGCACGACCATCACATTCCCTTCTTCCACATTCACCCAACTTAAGTTCTTTCTCTCCCACTGCAGTTTTTCTCTCTCACTCACATCACACAATCTCAAGTTCGTCAACTTGCTATCGCTATACTAACACTGTAGTTAAGTTACCTACTTTCTCTCATACTTATGTACAATACACATACAGATACAGCATATCCCATTCCATAACTATAACACATCAGCATCCTTGTATGCATAAGAGTTGCGGAAGTATTTTTGATGTGTTCTTCTATAGTATAAGCATTGCCGTCACCAGACCACACATACACATTGATGCACACAGTACATTGAGAGAGCAATGTGAGTGACGAGTGCTGGAGATTCAAAGAAAGAGAAATTCTAACAGGACATCCCAAGCGAGTCACCAGTGCCAATATTGAATAAAAGAGAGAACAACGCTTTGCCTAGATTTGCTTTGCTTTTCTTCATCTACATCTTCTTTTCCTCCTTCTTCATCTTTTGCTTTCACACTTTTGCCTCTTGTATTCATGTAAAGTTGCCTCTTCGTTTTGTGTCTTTCTTGATTTGAAAGTTTCTTTTTCATGAGTCGAAAAAGAGAAGAGCTAACGCTTACGAACATTCTCTCTCTCACTCTTGTGTGTACAGATAGTAGTCCTAGTAGTAGTTTTTAGTTTCATCTTCACTTCCACTCCATTCATCCACTCGTCTTTTCACTCACTCACTCACTTTCTAATGTGATGTGATGCTTCTTCACTCTATACACGCTAGTTTACATCAGAATCACACAGATACGCAGCAAAGTGTTATATATGTATGTTATCTGTGTATGTATCTACCACTAGTTCCTACAGCTACGAGCATATCTACCTTACCTGCTATCACAATATATAACTTGCTGAGTGCATTCATGTTCATTTCATTGCTTCCATTCCCGCCAGAGACTTTACTTTTATAGCAACTCATGTAATCATGTATGTATAAGAGTGTCGTAGCTCATATAGCATGTCAGGCACTCTAAATGTTCTTAAGGTGAGTGAGCTGCTCTAAAACTAAATTACTTTCGCAATATATTTGCACAATTATATTCCTCTAAGATCTACATTATTAATGTCAAGACACGTGTACTACTGCTAATAATAGATACTGTAAGCATACAGTCAGTTTAATTGTGTTGTATACTCAATAACTTACGAATTATGGCACAACAATTTTTGGATTATATTTAGAATGTTTGTTAGCATATTGTATTGGTGGGTAAGGTTTATTTTATATTATACAAATACATTTAGGTATGCCTGCTTCTGCTTACATACAACTAACATGTTGTAATTTGGTGTAATATTATACCAATGAATGAAAGGGATTTACTTTGTATGCGCTCTAATTATGGATAGAAGATGTTTTTAACTAACCATAATTAAATTACATAGAAATACGAAAGTAAATTGTCTATAGGTATATGCGAGGTTGAATTACGGCTGTGTTAACAATACCCATAATTACATAGAACTTTCTGCATGTGTTTGATGCTCGGTTGGACGCATCCATCAGGTTCTTTAAAAGAATCTACATGTCGTGTCGTCTTTATAAGATGTAATGCTTCAAGCTAAGAATTTCGCAATCTTGATTAGCAAAAGCTATACACACAGTCCTGGAAAAGGATACGGGAAAAGTATATGAAAGATAATATGGTGGGTAAGATTGATGTTAAGAGAATGCAATACCTACCTTGTTTAAATCTCAATTCCAGTCGGCAGACAACTCAACAATACAAAGAAAATGTGAGCTGTAAAATACCTCGGAGGAGACAACTAAGTATAAGGAATGCTCAATGTACAGCCTTATGAGTATGAGTGTAGTGAGTTGATGGAAATTAATCTCCTATAATACTCAAGAACGATTGAATTACACAACAGAAGACATCAAACAGTGAAGCTGAAACTGAAATTGAAACAAACAAAGGCAAGAAAACTGTATTCCAGCACAAAGGAGAAGAGGATGTACATACAAACATGAAAATCCCACTGAAAGCAAAACAAAGAATGCAGCAAATTAAATTGCGGAGATGAAAATATTGCATTGCACTACAGGGACACAAAGGAAGAAAGCTCACTATTAGATTCAATACATGGCAAGGTAAGATGTTTAGACAGAACGGATGGAATCACGTTCTTACGAGAAATGCAATGGAAAGAAATCCTTTGATTCTTTTTCATTTTCAGTCAGCAAGCTAAAACTAACAAGGTGGATATGACGCTCAAATAGTGTTCTATATAAATTTCTAGCCGAATAGAATCAAAATCATTATTCTATTATTCAGTGTATATACGGGACCAACGACCTAGATGTAGTTGTGAGATACGGAGGGAGAGAAGAGTTTACAGATTGACGTTCTCAAAAGAAGTCATGATTATAAAATGACATGCAAAGAAATTTCAGCCTCCAGTTGTAGCATCTGTCCAAACCTTACACCCAGTCTTTAAAGCGTTTCTGAAAGAAAATTTTAATTCACCAACCCCTTATTTATCAGTTCTACGAAATCCTATTAAAATGCACAAATAATCACCAATTGAAATACTGCTCTATAGTTCATTTGATAGTAATTGACAGCAGAATTTGAATACTATGGGTACCGATAAAGAGTATAGACACAGACAGGAGCTATCAAAAAATTTATATTTCACTTGTTTAAAAGTATGCATTGGCCCACCGTGCATTGGAAGAAGTAAATAAATAATAAAACCGTTATATAATAATAATTAGGTTTTTTAAATTAACTTATTAAGTTCAATCTGTCAATTTGTGTTTTTACTTAATTACTTTAACTAGTTTGGTAACCAAACTTAGGTTACTTTCTGTACATCAGGTATATTTTTTTCTCCCTAGCACAATGTATATACAGCTTATTTTATCAAGATTTTAGGTTTTTGTATATTCCTGCGTGTACAGTTGAATGAATTAACATAAATAGTGTAGTATAGTATTTCAAATTTTTTAATGTAAAAGCAACAATACCTATATGCGAATGTAGAAAAATAATTTTAATAAAAATAAGAAAAAGTCTCCACGATTTTATAAAAAATAATATTTTTTTTATATTCACGTGTAGCTTACGAGAAAGAGGTAGGTATGTGTGTGTGATTATTATGAAATTCTTATTCTGTAAGTAAACATTCATGCAGTATTTACACTAACCACCCTACATCTGCACCTGCTGACAGGCTGCTTCCCTACAATCCACTTTATTTTTCTTCAGTCAGTTTCATTCTTATTTATAATACGATGTGACTCCTGCCGACTTTGAATCCAAATTGTAACTTTCTTAGAAATGCAACGAACTTTTACCTGCTGCATGCTGCTAACTTATTAAATCTGGTAGGTTGGCTACGCACTATATATATTTTATTTCGTATCATGTTGCGATTGTAATTCTTAGATACATGTAGCATGTAGCTATGTAGCATAGGTATGCTATGTATCTATGTGTGCGTGTATTACTATATAAACAAACTTGACTTAGTCATTTTTGTAAGACTCACTTCAACGAAAATATGACAAGGCTGGATATTTATTACAACTACAGAGTTGTTCTGACACTCCCCAAGCACTAAATCAAGTCATGTAGTTTGTTTGCTATTTAAAAGCTCTTAATCAAATTATCCTTTACTTATTCCACATTTACCAATCATAGCTAAATGAATATGTCACAATCAATTAAAAGACAAATTAATAATAAAAGAGAAACTACCTATATAAATACAAAGACCCTCGACACTGTAAAATCTGTAGTAATAGTATGAGGTGCTAATAAATATTATATGCGTATTAAACATAGGTGTGATGTAGATTTCACTTAAACAAAGAAAGCATTGAAAGCATGGCTTTGCAATTTTAATTGGAGAAGGTTACTCACTCATGCATGTTATTTTCTATAGCATAGTACTATCATCTATAAAAGAGTCAAACAATAGTTGAAATTTTAAACAGGAAATAGGAAAATGAATATTAGCAGAAAGTTTATGCACGGTGTGTTTTGTTATAGATTGTTAGTTACCCGGCTATGAGTTATAAAGCACTTTGTCCATGTAAAAGAGACTGCCATGTCATTATGCGGGTGTCATCTACGTATAGGTATACAGAAAGATGTATGTATGCGTAGCATGTGCATTTGTGGTTGAATCTGTTATATGCTGCCATGCATGTATATGAAAGAAAGGTAAGAAAGAGAAAGGCGAGGAGCGTAATAGGAGAAACCACACGGTCAATAATACGATAACGCCTGAAATATTCGTCTGATTACACGGCTATATGGAACACGAAAGGAAATATAATTTGAAATGTCATCCAGTACAATGAATGGTTTTCATATTATGCGCTTGAAAACATTTCCGATGAAATGGAATTCTAACATCATATTATCCTCGAATAAAAGACAAGCAGCAGGAGTCAACATACCACTCCTGTGGTAGCCTCGTCCAGAAACTACTGGTCACACCGGGTACTGAACTCACTTTAGAGAAACCAGTTCTACTTATTGTATAAGTATATGGTATGTAGCTTACAGCCATGTACTATACAAGAAGGATAGTAAAATATTGAAAATAGAGAGTCAAACTGATATGAGAACTCGTTCTGTGACTAGGTCTAGAGAAACTGGAGAATTGTCATAATATTTTCTCCTCTGGAAGTCTGGAAGCCACATATTTCTTGATATAGACATTCTAAGGAGGACAAAAAGAAAAAGCAGACAAAATGAATGGAATTCCATCATGCCACAATAATAATATAATACAGTGAATTTGAAAGGGAATTCAATGGCCAAGACAACAAAATCTGTTTTTGCTAGCACAAATACTGCTGTTGAGTTCAAGTGAATTTTTCTGGTATGGAAAACTTGTCCGGGTCAAGGAATGTCAAATCAACATCGAAATATTATATGAATTCTGCACATTTGCAAACAACACTTTTACATAAATCCAGTCTAAACAACAAAAAATACAACTTGATATAACTATCCTCATAAGTAGGTACTTAAGTATAGTATCTGTATCTGCACTAGCACTACTTATAAAATATAGTCATATGAATCGTTTGATAGTGGCAGACTAAATTTTTAAGTGTAGGTTTTATATTACTTATACGGCACATTTTATTGTTCACGAGCAATAAGTGTTCTTAGATCTGGTAATATAGCAAGTTTACGTATGCATGCAAAAAGTTGCGAAATGGCGAGAAATGCCGGGTTATGCGAAAAGAAGATAGTTAAGAATGAATGAGCGCATTTACGATTTCAATTTTGGAATCAAATCATCATCACTAAGTATAAAGGATGTTGTAAGAAGACATAAGAGCTCAATGCACACGCAGCTTTCTTTCTCTCCCCTCTTTTTCTTTCTGGCTCTCGTCTTCTTTTGCCTGGTATATCCAGCATCGTGTATGATATCCTATGATTATGGTCGTAATAACAAGAGTAATATTGGTGCCAGAGACTTGAGCATATTTTAGAGTGTTTAGCTCAGGCTGTTCTGTTCAGTGAGAAGATACAGCAGTGAGGTTTTATATCTGTGCATTATATTGTATTTTTTGTCATGTCTTCTGTACTGTAGTCTGTAGTACTGTTTGGTTGGAGGACTTTGGAAATGGTAGTCGTCTATGTCGCGGACAGGTTTTTCCAACTTCCTCCGCTCACAACTCAAAGAGGAGACTCTCTCTCACTCGGAACTCTTGGCAAAAACTGGAGAAGAGAATGGAATAGTGAGCAGCTCACGACGAGATAAGTTCAAGGAGTCAAAGTATAAGCTTAAGTACATACTAGGCTTCTGGTCGACTACGCTAGTAGGAGATTGTGGTTGGGTCTCTTAATTAGTGTCACCCAGAGAGAGAATGATGGTTTCCGCATGGCACTTCTCAACGACACAAAATAAAAGACTATGAAACCTTAAATCACTCCTCGGGCGCTAAATTACTTTCTTTCTGTCATTGAAAATTCGCTAAACTATTTATGGTACGACGACAAGTCGTCACACTAGCTTTCCCTTTCTTGACTTTCGCTTTTTCTTTCCCTTTCATTTTCATTTAACTTTTCTGCAGATGACGAGAATAGCCCAGGTCTAACTGCCTCTTCTATCCTACTTACACTTATTTCCTGCCTCTGCATCTCCAATGAAATCCAACTCCGTTCTATTCAAACTCCGCCTGCTACTAGCCCAGCATCCTTCCTTTAAATCTACACTTATTGCACAATACAGATATCGTAGTCTTGATTCAGAACGTCTATAGAAGATAAATTTTAACTAAGGGATACAAAAACCATCTACCTGTATTGTATTACAGATACTGTAAATACTACAGATATTGCTCTAAAAAACTGTGTAGGTGGGTTACCGGGTCTCCATTCATTCATAATGTGGCTTAGTGTTTGTATTCGAATTTATCGAAATATAAATATTATATAATAATATTAGTATTATATAATATCGATAATTATATAGATATCCTTAACAAAAGATATTCATTCAAAGAAACTCAAACTGCTTGCTTTTGTTTGGATTATTATCAGCATAAAATGTTGGTAACGATAAACTGAAAAGTCAGTTCATTACGTACAGCTATTTTTATACAGTTTGTTCGAGATCTACTTACTTCATAGGATTCTTGCATAATTTTATACTATACTACATAGACCTAGGTAACTTTCAAGAACTAACAATGATAATAATAGTAGTAATACCAATGAAGTTAGGGACTAGAGATTTCTTTGATGACGCATTCATCCTTGGTATTATACTTAGCACAAAAAGTTCACCGGAGCAAATCATTATTATGCATTGACAAAATGTTGTTTAGTGAAAGATGAACTGGAGCCTTGGATGTGAAACACGGAGCGCATACAATGGTAGTATAACTTAGGAATTGATATTCAATTTATAAGATTGTAGATTTTATTCAGATATCAGAAATGCTTACGTTTGGTCAACCTACAATTCTATACACAATTCATAACGCTCCTCTAACCTCTGTGCAAAAAGAGCATTATTTTATAATTGACAATATACATAATACCTTTTGAATTTAGGTATTCAAAAATATTAAATCTTTTGCCATTTTATACTACAATACTCATAGAAATAAAAAGTAATATGTACAATACAATAAGCTTAAGCACTGTCTGTATTCTTTGAAAGAGTTCACCTAGTAGATTCATAAGACTTCTAGTTTGAATTAAGGTTGAACCAGGGTTCAAAAGCGATGAATAGGACGCAAAGTTGAGTGAACATCTATAATTGAGTTTGTAACCGAATAACAAGTAAAAATAAGTGGAACGCGCAGCAATTCTTTCAATGAAATTTTTATTATTGAAACCTACTCGTCTCGTGCTGCTTACATTTAAGTAAGTGCATACCTCAGAGTATGCACCCATCATTCAATATACATCAAGGCTGCACTGTATATATATCCATGAAGAGAATGGGCAAGCTGTGTATCACTTCAGATTTACACTTCGTTACACCAATCCATGTATCTGTGAATTTCCTATGTACAGAGTATAGCTCTACACACAAAGTCACATCAGAAATTCGTGGATATGTAATGCAAGGGAAGTTGCACACACAGCGTACACAGCGTCACAGAGACTACACAGTGTGCACTAAAATGAAAGAAAGAAAAGCCCTACAGGGTCTGAGCTCAATTCAGTCGAATGCATTGTAGAGTAAAGTTTGTGAATGCTGAAGTTTGCACTGGCACTGGTGTACTTCCAGTTCCACAGTGCAGGCTAGAAAGGTACAAGGACTCAATCCACTATATTTTCAATTGAAACGGTTTCATGAAGGCAACACATAGGGATCGCAATAGGTGAGGTCGTACTATATGCAAAGCTAAGCCGTGGTATTATGTCAATCTTATTTATATTCATGTAAGCTAGCCCAAAGCAAACTTTAGAAAAGAGCTAAAGAATCAAGTAGGTACTAGTACTCTATTCTCAGCAGTTGAAAGTTTAGAAATCAAACAAAGTCAAAGCCAACAAGGTAACATACATAGTAAATGACTACCTACTACTAAAGTATATGTAACTGTGTCTGTTGTGGCAAGCTTTACTTTACAATTCACACAAATCAATTCTACTTCACAAATGGAATCATTTCCACACTAAGCTTATTTGAGCACTGTCTTTCCCTTTTCAACAGCTCTGTTTGGCATAATAAAGCAAATTAAAATTATACAACTCTAGTATACAATACACACATTAACACAATTGAATCATGCTTTCTTCACTGCTTTAATAGTACTCTACAATACACTACCTAACACAAATTTAATTGCTTTGTTGTCATTGTTGTATACATTGTAGCTACTCGTGTCACGCATATTGTGGTTTACTTTATTACAAGGCACCTGTGCAAACATTTTTATTTCCTTCAATTTTAATGAGCACATAAAAGCAAAGTTTCTGTAAAGACTGTGCTGATGCTACTACGCTACTACATGTATTTTCCTAATATCGATAATAGTAACTAAATAGCTATCCTCTAAACATGTGCATCGATTAGTAGGAAATAGATAAGAAACGAAGCTGCTGCTATACAAAGGTTAAGCTGTGCTCAAAGCTTCCTTAAATGAACTGATCTAGTCTTAAAACCTGTAAAAGGTTTCTCCGTGTCCAAACTTTGTACCTTATCCATGTTTCGCCTTTAAGTACGTACATATAGGTACCTATATGAATAGCGATAACTTTTGTGTAGACATGTATATACATATATTAATAAGTTTTACAGCTACGTTCAGCCCTATACATTTTTGTGCAGAAAAGCATTCCATTAATACTTAGGGACACTGTCGGAATGTGAGGAAAATAAAGTTCAAAGGAATTTACTTATACGATCAGTGCAAAACTCAGTATAGATACAGGAGAATATTACATACAGTAGGTATACGTATACTTAAACTGCCAAAGTAAGAATAGAATTGAATGTTAGGTGCTACACACAGTTAAACATGTTGCACCAATGATGCAATAATAAAGTCAGTATGTATGTCACATCACAACCAAGAAAAAGACTTTCCGTTAGAAAGCACGGAAAAAGTCGATACTGTCTGTAGTCAAAGCCAAAAGAGTCTACTAAGAGGATTTTTGTATTCCTTTCAATCTCACAGCTTTCCCGAAGCAATTTCAATAAATAAAAGTGACACAGGCACCTAATTATTTATTAAGGTATAAGTAGTTTTATTATTTATTTACATGAAGGTTGACCTTAAGTAAACAATGCACTTGAATACACAGTACACAGTAGGTACTTTTAATTGCAATGCAACGACTAAGAAACACCACGTAAAAGCTAAGATATAAAATCGATGCAGGACTCCTCATACTCCTCCGCATTTGTATCTTTTAGCAGGTAGTAAGTATGTAAGGTTTTATAACGATGATAATAAATACACTTAAATGTATATGAGATGGAGTTTATAGTTAATGTATGAAGTTGGTGAGACAGTATGAGTAAACAGCGGCTAGGTATCTGTCTCGAATCTATAATACACATAATAGTGAAGTGCATGAGTGTTGTAGGCAAAGTCAAGTGAGTAAGGAAAAAGCTCAGTTACGATAAAAGGATCCATGCTTTGCAACTGGCTTGCACTGGCAAGATCAGGACAACCAACACCATGCCTTAGCCGCTTTAGCCAAACCAAAGACCAACTATGGTCTGCCTGTTCCCTAACCTCGTTTCTTGAGACTTGATACTCACACAGTATCTCCACGACTACAAACGTTGGCTGCTGACAGACTATTGGGAAATTCACCATCTGCTATGGTTGGGACTGGGAGAATCGCATAGGTAATCTACTTGGAGAGCTGAACTGCTGGTACTACTGTTCTATGTGTGTATAGCACACTGTTTCTAATACCACACGACGACTGTACATATACTACACACTACTGTATGTATAAATATATATCATAGATAGGTACTTACACTGTTACACTTCTAGAGCCGAAGAGTTTATATTATACACACATGGGCTACGCGCTAGTTCTTATTGCTTACTTAAGTACAGTGATATGACGTGCTATGATAGGATATGAGTGGGAACAGTGTCCCTTATGATGTAAATTCGAGATGTGAGTGTATGACTGTATGACTGAAGGGAGCATTGTGTGCGCTAAAGCAGAATAAGAAATAAAAGCAAAGCCTGAGACAGAGGAGTAACAGCAGCAGGAGCACAGAACAGCACAGAGCAAAATATGATGATATGATGGGAAGGAATAAGAAAGGGAGGCATAAGACGAAGAATAAGAAGAGGAAAGGACAAGGCAAGGCTAGCAAAGCATCCACCAAGACATCTAACCAGCTTAAGCTTTCTTCTATAACTTCATTAAATTTTGTTCACCGACTTGAAACTTTTGTGTCATTTGAGACTTTAGCTCAAGTTTTCCCTTTCGCTAAACTAAACTAAGTAAGCTAAACTAAACTACGATAGTAGTGTAGTAGTCGTGTGTATATGGAGTACTAGTAGGTAGTGTGTGTTTCAATTCTGAAAAGACTAGAACTCTCGTTCGAATAATCTTTGTTTGTATTTCAAGCTCTTTTACCATTACGAGCATTACCAGCACTAGCTTTGCATTGCATCATCTCGTCGTGTCTTATTCCACTCGTAGTATATGTAAGTATCATAATATCACACAGTTACACTTACTCACTTACACACGCAGAGACTAGAACTCAAGACTCGAAAGCACAAACGGCACACTTGCTGTATATATCCTCGTATTATTATTCTTTTCTATTTTCTTTTCGTCTCGCTGCTTTTTCCATAATCGTCAAGACGTAAGTAGACAGAAAATTGTACAAAGAACGATTTCCATATACGATTTCATACGGCACTTCAGTTTTTGCATGAGAGTCGCTTTTTTGAGAGATCTCTATGGTCAGTGGCGGATTGAGTGAGTGAGTTGAGTTGGATAAATGGAAATATGTACATACGGAATTCGTTCAACATATGTATGTACTTTGAAATTTCTTCGATGCAATTTTATAGAATTTAATAAGCTTTATATTTTATAGTCCCCCACTTGTATTCAATTGATATTCAATTTTAAACGTGCCTCTGGTGTTATTACAACTACATCGTGGTAGAAATGGCAGTGGAGAAATATCCCATTATTCTACACACTATTTTACTGACTTAAAATGGGATTCATTTCATCTCTTTTCCACGAATTTACTAAACCAAGTGAAATAAATAAAGAAGAAAGGGAGTTGTCACAATTGAAATGAAGTATAATAAGAGATTCAAGTATCATAATGATATCATTATCGTTTTTGTCATCCTTCCGTGTCTCAAAGTTCTCTATTTATGTCTTATAATTACAATACTCTCAGAATTGTTCGTACGCTAGAAATGTCACCATTTAATACTTGGCAGTGTGCTATTGAAAGCTTTTCAAGCCCAAACTTTTTTTGCGGTTAGTTTACTTTTCCATATTGAAAGCACTCAGTCAGTTGAAATAAGTACATTGTACATGTCATTCGAGCTAGTGCTTCTGCATTTCTTTTTGCTAATGATTTCCTAGAAAATGTAACTATGTTTTGCCAGTTACTAACTCTCGCTTGTGATCCAACTTTAAGTAAGTTTATCCGCATTTTACCAACAATAAAACATTGCAAAGCATCTTAAAGAGCGTTTCTACAATTTCATCATTTTCACAAAAGAAAAGACAATTCTATTTACTATGTACCATCATTTTATGTATACCTCGGTAACTACACTTTTTCCGAGAACGTAACTTTTCAAATTATAAGCCGCTTTACGTGGTAAACAGCAAATTCCGGAATTATACTTTTTCTTTTACTTACTTAGTTACTAGCTTAATCTTAATAAAACAGTTATCTTGGATATAACAAGGTTCTATACATAGCATATTTCCATGAGCTATCAATACCTATACTTACAAGCAAATTGTTTGTACTTGGTTAAAGAGGAACATTTATATTTACTAATAGGTTCCATTTTGGACAGTGACTACTATCACGTCATATTAAGTCATTTGATTCAAAGAATTGATTGATTGGTTTAGATAGTTGAATGTTTTCATCATTAAGTTTCGGGTGGTTTCAGTTTCTAATAGGGGATTAAAAATCCTCAAAAAATCTGATCACATTTTACGTTCGAGAATCTAAGCGTTTTTCCTTGGAACAAACCATAAAACTCTATCATACACCCGCCCACATGTATATAGCAGATATATTATTTGGCAGTAATTAAATTTCTGACTAAATATAGCTAGGTAGGTAGGTAAGTTAATAAATTGAACCTTCAGAACTTAAATACATATGAGACGTATTTTGATTTTAGTGATATGACTACCTATCTACTATTGTGGACTGGATTTTTGAATCAATTTTTAGTTATAAGGAAAACTGGTATTGAGGGCACACTATCTACCTATATACAATTCCATTATGTGAAGGTTATTTAGGATTTGTAAATGTTAGTGGTAGTTAATTACATTTTTCCTTGACTGAAAAAGGAAATAAAAGGAGAATTGGTCAAAACGGAGAGAATGTAGTAGAGTATAAAGGTTTAGGTATGAAAACGTGTGTAAGTAGTAAGTAGTTTCTGTGTTTCTGTAGAATACATGATTTCTTGACTACCTTGAGCATAGCTTGAGTGTAGCAGTGACTTAGTTTATATCTGAATATATAAGGAAATGGAAAATGTTTATAGTAAATCTCGAGTTAAATGTTGTACTGATGGGCAGAGTCATCTTGGCTTGACTGAAGCCATTCTGCAAATAGCTAAACCGACCCAGCATTCATTCTGCTACAGAGTGGCCTATTTTGCGAATCTCATCTCCGACTTGACAAGTCTGGCGTGCATGAAATGGTAATAGAAACTGAAAGGATCACCATGTGCGAATGCGAGCGAATCCGATTACAGGAGATATGGGAGACGTGCTTATTCTCTATATTGAATTGACTTGAGCTGCGATCAACTTAAGAAGAATTATTTGTTCATTGTTCGACGGGGAAACAAAACGAGACTACTTCTCGGGACCGGGTAAGTAGAGTTTCTATACTCCCACTCACTACGAGATTAGATAAACTAACAGACAGGACAGAGTACTCTAATCTCGTCTTTATTCTCGTATTTACCGTGTTTCTGGGTCACAGCAGTAGAATTGTCCGTAGTGCAGATACAAATAATAGCACCAGTCAATTTGGAGAAAGGTATTTTCACGGATTTTCTTGAGTTAGCTCTATGCTCACTTGAATAAAGAGAGAGTGAGAAGAATAGTCCCTGAGCAGTAAATGTTCGTATTTTGTTACAGAGCAATGCACTAACCTCCTTCAGCAGATATTATTATCTTCTATACATTTACAACAACACTGCACACAAACAAAGGTAGACAACATAAAATCACGAATTCAGTCGACTAGTAAAAATTGAAGATAACTGCTATTGTAGCTTAAATCTTAAGACATAGCCTTGCTCGCTCCGTACTTTTAGATGTGCTCGTATAAATACAGTCGTAGTCTTGTAGTCGTCCGGGTCCTAGTCCTAGTTTTACATTCAACCAAATTCTGTTAGGATCACAAGACTGACGTGATGTTTAATGTGACTGACTACGCGTCAACGATATACTTAAAACACTCTATAGACCATGTCACCATCCAACTCATACATTCACTAAACTACACTCACTTAGCTTTGGTTTATGTAAAACATCTACACGCGTACTTTCTTAATATTTCCTAAGTCATTTTGAAGGCTGCGCTGTGCTCTAAAATCCAAAGTTCACAGAGTATTTAGGGTATATTATATACCGGGTATATATAACATATTATGTGTGTAGCGGGTATAAAATATATCCCGGGTATAATACATACTAAAGCAATTTAGCTCGACTTTCTCTTCTATAAATAAATTGTAACCAGGCATAATACGGACTTTCACCGACCATCAAGTCAGTATCAATCTCTTTCAGTGTATACTATGTTTCTTTGCATGTATTTATGTATGTGAGTACGTACTGTGTAACTAAAGTAGGTATTTGAAAAACAGATTAGACTAGAAACGGGCACAGGGAAAAGGGAAACAGTAGCAGCTAATATAAAATTTTTCAATGTAGGTATACATGTGCACAAGTGGCATTATTTCTTCCGTTGAGCTACAGCAAGTGGAATAGGTTCCATTTACTCGGCGTTTGTTGTAACCACATATTCTCAGAGTGAGCACAACAAAAACGAGACTTTCTTAGACGCACACTGCCAGAATAACATAAAAGAACACAACACAACAGTGGAGAGGTCCGTTGGCATGCGATTCATCAATCTTTTGTCCAGAAAACCTGAACATACTGTTGGAGAACGACCACCTACGGAAGCAAACACTGGGAACACTCTTAACAGCACAACCAAGCTCAGCTAATGGCAAACCAAGGCAAAAAGTAAAAGGAAGGAAAAGCTCAGAAGCCTCCACTTTTCAATCCTCAAGCGTTCCAGAGAGATTCACTCTCTCGCTCTCGCTGTTCTGACAATGTACAAACACATAACAGACAGACTAGACAAGAACTACACTATAATCCCCAAAACACTACACAACCCAATACCAATATACCTACTCCTACTAACTTACTGAATAATGGACTCCACAAACTAAGAAATGCTTCTTCAAATCGATTTTACCACGGAATTCAACAATACGTCAATTCTAATTCCTAACCAGACAAACTCATTTCACAATACTTTTTTGATTTACATATCATTTTTGATCTTATTATTGTCTCATCCCTCGACACCCTATCAAACGAAAAGATGACGATTGTACAATAGTGTGTCCAGTTTTCACTAAGAACAAACTGCAAATATGTAAAATGGGAACTAATCTAATCTAAGAAAATATACCTAGGTTTTACTTAAAATAAATAAAATCAGCTTCTATCGAATATATTATATCGAAGCTTTAAAAGATCAATTGCCGTAGCATATTATGTGTAAATGCAAGTAGTGCGAAAGTGAAAGTATATCTTAATTAATAAATTCCTCCCATGATGCAGTATATGCAAACAATATTATATCCGTAATTGAAAAATCTTGTTAGTTCAAGCCATGTTCAGCATCTCTGTTTACATCACGTGCATTTGTTGAACAAATGTGTTGCAGCAAAGCAGCATCTAATTAAAAATTTCTTGAGAAACTTTCAAGGTTGCTTAGAAAAGCTTTCTCTAGGAGGAACTTGAGAGAAGCTTGTGCATCAGACTGATATTGATTTATCAGTATACCTATGTTAAGTAGTAGAAGTATAGATTGTTATTCCTTCCTGTTACTCTATTCGTATTAAGTAAATTAACATTTAAGCTGTGCAAACGAAGAAAGTCAAATAATATTGTTAATTGGAATAGAAAGGCATGTGGTTCAACTTGTAATGTAGTTCTTCTAAGTAATATAAAGTCTTGGAAGTATCGAATTAAATTTGCATCCTTGTTGGAATGCTAAGGGGGCTTCCGTTTCCGAGTCTAAATTGCTAATTAAAAGTGAACAGATTGTATCATGTGTCTCAATCACGCTGTATGTACATCTATACCACACAATATCACATTGGAATCAAAATGGTAAAATTCTTTCCGAATTTGTACAATAAGTAATAATACGAGACTACCAGACACACACCACTCCAAGCCACCGATCGTTTAAGCATTTAATAAAAAAATTCTTACTAACGAGACTAACCAGCCGTGAAATTCCGGTGAATTGCCTATATCCGCTATTTTATAAATAAATATGTATGATGAAAAGGTAGCATATAAGCAGTAGTAACTGTGTGATCACGTTTTGAACACATTTTTAAAACATGCGCGTATACAAATGCAATACACGTTTCAAAGGATTTTTCTTCCCAGTTTTATTACCTTGTTGAATACTCATATCCAGTTTCAAGATATTAAGTCTACCTACCTACTACCTAGTATCTTTATATCCCTACAATCCCTATATAAAGTTATTAACATTTTCTTGAAAAAGTGCATTACCATATTCCTTCGGAATCCTTCAGTAAGGTCTTAGAACATGAACTCAATATTTAAATGGACGGGTTACCATAAATAAAAGATTTGCACGAATCTGTCTCCGCAGTATTATGATGTACGACATTTTTGAATATTTTGAGCGCAGCAAGATATTAGATATACAGGGACAGATACATACACATTGGAAGAGTTTGACTTGTCAGCTTTGGTTTCAGCTGCGTTGTCAGCTGAGTTTCTATCGAAAAGGAGTGAAATGGTCACAGTTCCATTTCTTCTGTTCCATGTAAAAGGAAATCGTTTGGAGACAATACTCTGGGAAGAGATTCTTTGACACAGATAAAGGCGTAAAGGAATGGGCGTAGCAGCTTGGTGTGGCTGGGTTGCTACACAAGATATATGACCATGCGAGACTTGTCCCAGATGACAAAATATATGGAGCAGCCAAGACACTTCTGACCGATTATTTGAATAATTGCGTATCGATTCAAAACGCTAGGCACTTTCTCCAATGTACTAGGAACAAGCTGTCATTTCACGGGTTGCGTTGCGTAGAGGTGGGCTGACACCACTTTCTACCTATTTCGACACTTTCGTCACTGAAAAGATTTAGCACTGCCTTTATTCCTCCCAAGACCTTTCCATCCTTATCGTATGTTCCTCCAGTCCATACTAATGCTAGCTCAACACAGCTTTTGTATCAATGCAAGAAAAATTATAATGTTTTTTTACAAAGGTTTACCTTATTGTGTATTTACAAACAAAAACGTTTTATTGTATAGCATTAGCACTCTTGAAGACTTGAAGAATCCCCAAACCCACGGAAGGAATACCTACATACAAAGTTGCAAAAACTTTGCAGACAATATTTTCCGGGCTGTCAGCAAAGGCATAAATACAATAGAAAGTTAGCTACCATCTATTTACAGTGAGTAGGGTCGCTTTTTATTTGCTGTGTATAAATACTAAAGGGAGGCATAGAGGTGACCTTACACTTACACATACAGATAGCATGATTAGAATTACATACAGGGAAATCTCATGGAGAACTACGTCAGCGGATTCGAGATGAAGACAGGATATGTCAATATATGTAGGACAGGGCGGTGGAAGACAACCAAGGCAGAGAAACGACAACTTTCAAACGCAAAGCTCCCACAAGTAACAGAGGCGTGTGAAGAGAGCTTCAAAAAGAATAATGACAAAGAGAGCATTTAAAGATGAAGCTGATAGTCGAAGAAAAACGGCGGTGGTTCTGCGGATCTAAATCTTGGAGCAGTTTAGCTTAGCTTAAAATCGTTGGATGCCATTGCCATCCACACTAGCAGTGTCTTGGAAGTACATACTGTACATACGAATGCGCAGTGCATTCATATCAAAACCAAGTAGCCAATTTCCAATATATGTGTAACTTGCTAGGTTTACAGTGTTGAAGTATATAAGTAGTATCCCTAGTCTGGCAACAATATACGCAGAGAGAAGACATCGAACTTAACTTAAGTTTCAGTTTTCTTGAAACTGATAGCACGTTTTCCGTATCTTCTTGTCTTTCACTAGAAATGAGATGGAACTGAACCGAGATTCTCTTTGGTGTTCATTGTGTCATTGCATTGGTTAGGGTTACAGAGACTGAAGTATTGAAGTTACACGTCACGTTGTTGTACGCTTATATATAACACTAAAAAGTCTACACTAGTACTAGACAGAAGGTACATGCTACAGTAACAAAAGAACCCAAAAACATTTGAATTCTGTCTGGTACTAATGCAGAACAGATTCAAAATACAGATATATACCACATACCACACCGTATAGATAAGATACATATGCATGTAAGCAACGAAATTTAATATATTTATATGTTCGTGAATGTATATTACATACAAGTTGCACAATACATTGTTATCGAAATAGACGCAAGTGGCACATTTGATATAGAGGAAAGTATGACTACTTGTATGTTGAAAAAAACTTTTTATGATATGCATTAGCATATCACAGTATAAAATGCTCAAGTATACACAACATTACTAAATAAGATGTTTTAGCAAGATACACAGTATCCCCTATATACTAAAGTGTATTTACATCCTACAGCTCACAGTGTATAAGTATGCTAGTACAAGGAAAAAGAAGGAGGAAATACAGCAGAAAAATTCTGGCACCAACTCACGAGCTGTGAGAGCTGGGTCTCATTTCATTTGCATCAACATCTGATCTTGATGATGTTTCCTCAGGATGGTCCTGCCAATATGCACAGCTAAATGTACACAATAAAGGGCCACTAGAATCACTTACTTTTCAGACCCGTCGTCCTTATTTATTTTATATGGGTTTACAGTGTTCTCCATTCTCGTAAAATTCCCTCTTCACACAGATCTATACTAATCTACTGTGGATACAACTGAACTGGATTACTCATAGTCCTACACAGTCATAGTCTTATGTATTGCTACTCTGCAGCTCAGTGTAATAGCTACTGTATATTAAATAAATGTCGTTGCCTGTTTCTGTTCTGGTATATAGTATGAGTATGAACTGTGTCTGTGTGAGTTGCAGTAGAGATACTATACTGCTATACGTACGTACATAGTTTGTTGGTGAAATAAGTCTGACAACTCGAAGTGCAACTATAACATAATCTTGCCTTATATTATAGTTAGTTATTTCTCTCCGGAAGAGTAGCTATTGGCAGTAATTCAATGCAATGCTGTGTTGTAATAAGCCATCAAGGTAGAAAATAGGTGGGACATTGCACTCACACTCCAGTAGCAGCAGGAGCGGTGTTAGTATGGATGGAGATAGTGGCAGTGTGGCTGAGACTTATAGAGCTTCCATCCAACTCGGGTTAGGATTATGGTCGAAGGGAGACCAAACATAAACCAAAGCATGAGAAGCATTGAGGTAACTAATTCCTCTCAAAATGGAAATAAATCATATCCATTAGTTCGGGAAACTCATTCCAGATTCAATGAGAGAAGATTAAGCGCGATCAAATTTCAAAGCTTGCCCTTCTCTATTCACTCTCTCAACTCGAGTTGACTGAAACTGTGAACTGAACTTTATTCAACAATCCACAGCAGCGCTAACAAGATGCAATATAAAATAATAATATTATGTAGTGGTACAGACAGCAGGACAGAACAGAAGAACGGTATTTGTAGCACCAACATTACATCCTACTCGAGCACCAAGAGTCTTGTTGAATCTCTTCATTCATTCTATCTGTTTTAGCTCCACATTTTAGCTACAGCACACAGAATGATTATACTACACACAACAACAGTCTCTACTTTTACTGTGTAGAGACTGTGCCAGTATTCCGGTTCCAAGTTATTATACTTATCGCTTATACCCCGTTCTTCTCAACTCAAAGACTCCTTCATTCGGGTTTGCTGCTGCTGGAAACGCAAACGTTGTAACTCTGCTTTTCTAAAGTGCTTTCACATGGGCCACACAGACAGAACACAGTTCACTCCACTACGTTCATTTTACAGAACAGATACTTATACAACATCTACAAATACCCCAACCAGCCAGCCCACTCCGAAGGACTGGTAGTAAAGCTACTTGTATTTCTACTAGTATGTATAAAGTGCATATACCATGAGGGCCAAAGCATCAAGCCCGTGCTGAATACAAGACTAAAGGAAAATCTACTAAGTCCGGAATTACTTTCCGGATACATGCTACGGCACTAACGGTAATGTAATGTAAGTATCGTTTACTTGAACATGGATTCGTCATGATATCGTTTTCGCTGATAGTATGGCCAAGAGTTAGGCTAAGCTTAATATCTGATTAGATTTGGATTTTAGCTAATTCCCTAGTTTTGCATATACTATTAGATTACACTCGACAGCAATCCACTGAGCATACGTGATTTACATTTTTTGGAAGGCATTTAAGACGCAGAGACGGAAATACTAAGGGGAAGCAGTACGAGTGAGACTGAGAGCGATGGAAAAGGAAAAGTTGATGTAATCTAGTCGCTATAAGCTACTGTGTATGTATGTATAATACTTATACAGTTTTTTATATTATAAGCTCAACGAATTTAAGAGTATCATTATGCGACTCAGTAATTTTTCTATCCACTCCGACTTTATTTTTTAGTCAGTGCTTCACCAAAAGAAATCTAAAAACGTATATTAAATTTTACAAATTCTAAGATATGCTAAATGCATACACATAATACACAAAGAGAAGAAGTTGTGTATTATGGTATAGCATATTATATGCAACACTGCATGTAAGTTGCCTAATACTATAACATTATGCCCAGAGATTGCTTGTGCATATTCAATTTTCCTTGCCAAAGTGAAGAAATTATTTCCGGTCTCTTTTGTGCCATCATTCGGATCATGGAGTTTGTATTACAACCACGTATTCAAATCTGATTTATTTTTCTATAAGTTTTTCAGCAATTGCCAACTGAATCTAATAACATAGGACAATGCGTGACGCCAGCAAAATCTAAGTGTTTTCTTCCACTTGTGTGGATAACTGATAAAGAGAAAAGTACTTACCTTCTTAGGTACGGAATGCTTACAAGAATTCGTTTAACTCATTGATTCAAGTACTTACTAAATCTACGTAGTACCTACCTATGTAGGTGCATAACATGCATCGCATCAATTTATTCATAGATACCTACTTTAGATACACTCATCTAAATCTTTATACGATTGAATTTAAATGTATATCATGTAAAGCTCCTCAAAATTCCGACATTGTCATTTTTACATGCAGAAAATCCACCTCAAATTTAATATGTAAAATAATTGTTTGCTGATTGTAACAATTTCCCACATTGACTTCAATTCGGTGTTAAATTCAATAACTAAATCCTTTGCATAAATTCATTTTCCACTCATGAAACAATTACAAAATATTGAATTTTGTTTCAATTGACTTTGCAGAAGTAATTTGTACCTTGCTGATAACTTGATGCTTTGTGTATTGTACTTTCTCCTCCTGAAAGCAAGTATATATCGGATTGCCTAGATTTACATCAAACTGGGAAATAAGCACAAATCTTTTTTTCCCGTTCGTAGACTGTATGTAAAATAATTGGTTTTCGCTATCAGTTGCAGTTGAACATGTGTAAATTGTGTATTCACTAGTTGATAAGTAAGCAGTATAGCTGTCAAGACAAGAATCCATACTTGTTCTACAATAGTAGTATCTAGTATATCTGCTTACAATACGAAAGTGAGTAGGTACTTGCACATACCTCTACAGGTACAGATACCTAAGCACAGAAGAAAATGGCTGGTAAAATTTTCATGGTGCACTATAGGGATTCATAATTTCATTTCTTTTGCTTTCATTGCTTGCTTCTTGCATTTGTTGGAAAAGAGTTTCTCGTTCATAGTGAAATGAGAACGTATGGTTTAAATTCCATTCCATATACCTAGTAGTATAGCCATAACAAACGGAAACAGTTATTGCAATTTTGTAGACTTTCTTTGTAATAGTAACTTATAGAGTATTATTTGTACTAGTTCTTAGTAGTAGTTTTCTCTATGAATTCTACTTGCAAAAGAAATGCTCACCTACTTAAAGAAAGAGCAAGCCAATCTGAAAATGTCGGAGAAAAGTAGCATCATGAGAAAGGGAAAGAACGTAAGAAAGTCTAAGTTTTTTGAGGGAATACGTATGTTATACATAGCATGGAGCACTAGATCCATTTTGCAAAGCTTATTACTATACACTTTCCCTGTGTAATAGTACTCACTTATATACACAGAGAAGTTCAATGAGTTGAGCCTGACTAGATTGGAGTGGATTGGTTTGGTTTGTTTGGAAGCTATAGGGTTTCTTCCCGTCTGTCTACACAACTGTAGTTGTACGAAGCATACACTCACACACACACACGTACACACTCCACAGGAATCTTTTTTGGATTGTTGAACGTATGTGAGGAAAGTGACTAAAGCTTCCGCCAAGCCAGATCTAAAAACCGACTAGAAGAAAGGAATAAAGTAAAGTGAGCAACTTGTCCCCGCCAGGCTTAGAAAGAAGGCTATATAATATGCTCCTGTACGTTTTACTTATCTAGCTACTACACACTACACATACAACGTTCTTTGCTCATGGTGGTGGGTGGTGTATTTGTACTTGTACATACATACTGCATGTATTTTCCAGCATTGGAACAAGAACCCAACTTGGCCGAGTTGTTAAGACATGGCATGCGATGCCAACTATTGTGGTTCATTCATATAGAGAATATGTTATATTGCCTCTTGCATTTCTATTTAAACAAACTTGCTGGATACCTTCATCTTATAAATTATATAATGTGTACTTTAAGTACTAACTGTAATATATAGCCGCAAGACCCTTTACACAATAATGCACATTCAATACATACATACATAACATGCAGGTACCTAAATTCTTACTTAGTACCTACGCCTACCTACTCCTTACTAAGTACATATACCCAGTACCTACTATTATTGTGAACTCACAGTCACAGTCACAGTAGTATGTATGTAGTGTTCACAGAACACATGACTATATATACCTAAGAGATTCCATGAACTCTGGACCATTACGTAGTTCAATTCAGTTCTGCACACTTTCATCCTGGACTTCCTTTCTTCTATTCTATTCATCCTTGTTTAGCTCTGATGTGATGTTACGGCTTTATGTATTCACTATGTATATTGCTATACTGCAGATATATACATGCTAACATCTAAGAGGCTACGTTGTGTTTCCTCCTCAATCCATTCTTCCCTCCACTCAACAAAGAAATGAAAGGAAGTCACACGTAAGAGAATTTAATTTAATTTACAACAACTAGATCATCCTATTTGACGTGAGTAAAGATGGGGTCCAGCACAGACAACTTTCTACATGCACAACAAACGTATACCGTATCTATATACAGTAAAGAGAGGAGGGTAATGTATCAACTATGAAATGAGAAAACCGGACTCAGTTGACTTGGACTTGTGTTGCTTTGGCTTTCCTCGTCGATTGGTTTAGTTGGTGTATGTAGTGATGATGGCAGAGGGAGAACGGCAAAAACTCTTGCTGGGATTTTCCCTCGATCTACCTTAAGGAGATACTTTCATTTCAGGAAACTTAAATTGGGAGTTCTGACATTCCCTTGTTTTCCTAGCTTATCACTCACACATTCTTAGTTTCTTAAGAGATACTCCTGAATGTGAATATCGAGTCTGGTTCAACATTCAATAGTAGCAAGGCATGATGTGTTGTTGTGTAGATGTATAATGAACAGTTTCCCCTTCCTCCTGTCAATCGCTACCTTTACCTTT